>JAQQAE010013107.1:0-12885 GCA_029823295.1 Pseudamia nigra | reverse complement strand
CTCTCTTATCTTTTTAAATGGGTGAACTTGCACATTTTTACATTTCCCAATACTTATTGTCCCCACTGTAAATAAACTATAGACTAGATTAAAACTAGGCTGTAAACATGTTAATTTCTGGTCTAAAGTAGAACATTTTAACATGGGACACTATGGGGAGTGACTCACTTTGGAAGGCAGCCCCCAGTGGACACTGAAGGTACTGTAGTTTGTAGCTCTTCAGCATTTAACTCAGCTCAGCCACACAGGTTGATACTTGGTTACAATATGTGCTGTTCTAAAATGTAACTGCTAAATTATGGTGCCTCTATTGCACTTTAGCTTCTCATAAGTTACAAAAATTCAAATCATCTCATTTTTCCTCAAGGCGGTTTTGTTGTAGGAATTTGTAAGGACTGGCAGTGCAGAGAAGCTTAACATTTTCACAGTGGGGTAAAGTTATTAAATATGTCAAGTAACAATAACCATGAATTCAATCAGATACAGTTTGTCCTTAAACTGTTCATGCTGATATCTCAATTACAGCCAGCAATGGTTTGTGAGGTGAGAGAGTTGTGCTGCTGATGCATCTGAAATTGGCTACATAAAGAGACTGGAAAAGTGAAACTGAGTGTCAATAACATGTACTAACTGCCAAACATCCGTGCTGAAATTTGCTTAGAAACATTGCCTTGTACCTATAATATCTAGTTGAAAGTACAAAATAGTCTTTTGTTCACTTTAATGAATATGCAACCTCCCCCCGTCCCCGCCCTCCCTACTCCTCCCCCCATCTGAGCTGACATTATCTGCTCATCCATCTCGACTGCATCCCTCTTTGCCTTCAAGCACTGGCACCAAACTGCTTATAGGCTGTATTAGGCAGACTGAAAAAACACAAACTTTACTTTGTTTTTTCTGTGCAGCCTCCTTCATCAGTATGTTTTCCTGTTCATCTGATGTTGGCATTTTTGAAACCCGCTTCGGTGCTAAAGGGCTGCGTTCTACAACCATCTCTATTTATAGAGGCTCCAGACTGAAAAGTTGTTCTCATTTGTCTCTGTCTAGATTTATCTTCGTCCAATGATGTCTTACTTTTTTCCTGGACCCATGAGACTAATTAGTTGATGATGGAAATGGAAAGGGGAAAAAAAGAAGGAAGCCAGACAAGAGAGAGATACAGTATAATGAGACCAAAACAAGCAGGTAAAGGAAAAACAGACTAGACACTCTGATATTGTTTTTGATTGGCATGTGTAGTGTCCTTACTGTTCCTCAGTCTGGACAGTCAGGAAATGCCCCAGAGTGCACTGGGATTAGTAATTACAAGTTTCTACAAGGGACAGTTTGCTTTTGTAAGTAATTGGGAGATAAACTGATGGTTACTACCTTCAGGCACTTTCCCAGAGGATGCTGGTTCATCTTGCCTTTACATGACTGTGCCTAGAAATAGTAAGACTTGAAAACTTGAGGAACCAGTTAAGAATGTCCTTTTCAGTGTGAACCAAAAGATAAAGACAAACTAGGGGTAAGTATGAAGCATCAAACATCACTACTTAGTAGTTTTAAGCATTCAGTATTTGAAAAGATAAAAAGTACTTTATGTCTCCCTGGTTGTCAAAATACTGATGACAGTACACCTACAACTTCACAATTTAACACCCTTTTTCAGTGAGTCATTCATAAATTATTCAGGAATGAGTGTTTTGTAATGCTGGAACATTGACAGAAGTCAACACCAGGTATTTGTGAATGTATCCTTAGCATGGGGGGTCATAGCATATATGACATTCATTCAAACAACACAACAGATGGTGGCACCTCTGCATGAAAGTGTTGTATGGATGAATAGTTAAGTTGTCATGTGTATCTATTGGACATACATAACATGGGCAAAACTGTGGTAACAGTTTAACCCCTCTCACATACAATTTGGTCTCAATCTCAGTATGGTGAAACCTACACTCATGTCTCTACTGTAACTGTCCCAACCCTATCACACTGTCTCTCCCTTAACAATGCTTAACAATGAGACCTAAAGAGATGAAGCCTCTCCCAAATAGATGAACTGAGAGTATCTTCAAGGCCTTTGATTAACAAAAAAGACAATGTTTTCTTCTGATATCGGCCTTTCTCATTACTGTGAATTTGGAAGCTCTGGTGCCCATAACAAAGCAAAAGTCTGTAGGGTACATGTCCTTTAGACAATTGTGAAATAGCTGGTTCAGACTTTTGTCAGGACAAGGATGGCCCATAACGGTATAAACTTGAAGGAACTGAATGATTTTAACATTTATGTGATCATCCTGCTGGTGTTCAGATTGGTGCTTCCTATGTGTAGAATAAAGAACAAATTAGATAGATGAACTGTGGGTGTTTGTGCGTCTGATTGTCACTTTTGCATTTGTTCATTTCAAAACCACACAATTAAAAAAATCCTTATAGTTGCCTTTGATACATTGTTGTCTGTAGCAAGGAGATGAAATGTATTTATCATATTCCCTGTTTCAGTGTTGTATTTCAGGGCTTTGGTCAGTGCCATTCCCATATGTTGCATACATAAAGTAGCTCTCCATGGTGCTGAAACAGCTCAGACTTCTGAAAAACTTTGGTCTGCACTTACCAAGCTGTAGACAGATAAAACCCCAGATCCTTAAAAATAAAACCAGTTAATCACATCTCTAATGACTTCAAAAGTGCCATTAAATTGAACAGAGCTGCAGATTAGTACAGATTAGCACTACAGAACAGAAGAACCAGAAGTGAACTAATGCCCTCTGACACGTGTTTTGTAGTTACTGCACAAATTTCATGGGTAGTAGTAACAAAACTTATTTAATTTAAACATTTGCTAAGATGGTTCAACAACAAATATGTTGTTTTCTTACTGTGATACTGATATAAATAAAACTTAACACAGCTGTACAGCTATATGGATTTTCATCTGATCTTTTACTACCACTGTAATCTAAGTCTCACAAACACCACACAGTTACACAATAGCATAAAAACAGTGTTTTATCTGCACGGTATCTACAGTGTTGCATGAATGTGTTTGTGTACCCACAACAAACTGAAGTATATAATTTACAGTCTAATGAAAGTCTGTCAATTTGTGCAAGCCCTTGAAAGTTTTAAACATTCCAGAGTTTTTTCTCTTTCTGTTTGGATTAAGGGGTAGAAAATGGATGAATGGATGGATGTTTCTGTTCCAGGCTTTATATCATGTTGTGTTTCTCACTTTTAATTCTTTCTCAGCCTCATGCTTGTTCATCCAATGCTGCTGATTTGCTTCAGCATTTCTCTACCTTTGTCTTTCTCTGGCATAGTCTCCTGCTGAGTCAGAATCTGTCAATCAAAAGCTGCTTCTGTTAACCACTACTAATAAGTGACTTAGGCTCAGGTTTTTCCCTTTAAAGACAGAAAATATCATAGAAAGAGTGTTTGCTGGTGAGGCAAAGCTTTTTAAAGCTCTTTTCAAAGCTCTGTTTAATGACGTTATTATAGTATGGCATCAAATTACAACACATAATGAGAAATACTTTTGTGCACCATTTATAGTGTGTCTTCTTTTGTGAGTTTTCCACCGAAGATATGTTAACCTTCATCATACTTTCATTTACATTAATAAATAAATATAGATTAGTATGCAAATTGCACATGTTGGTGCCATGCGGTGCATTGTGGGATTTGGGCTAGCAATAAGAACTCAAAATAGTGGAGACCAACAGTGATATGTGCAGTTTTGATCAGTTCAAACTTGACGAAAAGTTGATGATTTGAGACAATTTTATAGTTGATGTGGACTGTCTGTAACATCCAAGACCATTACAGATCACAGACCAAAATGAAATGATTGTTATGATATATGCAGCAACAGTACAGAAGATACCATGTGTTCTGATGAAAGAGGAAGAGCAGGTGATAGTCAAACAGCACTACAGATCTCAACAGAAAGTGGATGGCATAGAAATTCCAGACACCTGCAATTTAACAGATGAATGGATTGAAGAAAATACTGGAAATATTTTTCTTTGTTACTGGCCATGGCCGAATTATTACTGTCTGCCGTGTAGGTCAGTATATTTACTCCGTAGGACGCCCTTCGCAGTCATCTTTGTCATGGTGAGATGTATCATAATTAAACTTATTATACTTTTGTTTTACAGTTAAATCTCCCTAAATAACAATGGAACATTTTTTTTAACCGGGTTCTGTTACTAGATATCAGCCCTGTCCGAGATGCCAATGGAGAGATTTATTTAGATTTATTTGACAGTTGTGTCTTGCTCAGTTTTTAACAGTAGCCAAAACAAAGACAGTTTAACATTAACAGGATATACTGTATGTAGTGAAAATTCAGTACTGCTAAAATTTTATATGCTCTATTGGTATAACTACAACTTATTTTGATGTCTCAACAATTATGTCAAATGACGATTGGTGCCTTTAGAAGTTGGATGTGACTCATGAACAAGAACCAGATGCAATTAAGTTTGATAAAGGTTTGATTTACTTACTACTTTCATCCACATTTTTTGTCGGTTAGGGTCTTTTTTATATTATTAAACCACTGTTGTATTAGAGTACAGTGGTTTACATGTACCGTAAAATCCTACCTATAAAATGCACCTAAATGTAAGCCACTTCCCCTAAATTTAAGGAAAAAAACAGTTTTGTTCATACA
This sequence comes from Pseudamia nigra, assembly GCA_029823295.1. Taxonomy (NCBI): domain Eukaryota; kingdom Metazoa; phylum Chordata; class Actinopteri; order Kurtiformes; family Apogonidae; genus Pseudamia; species Pseudamia nigra. The sequence continues at coordinate 8,219 of JAQQAE010013107.1, read as the reverse complement.
TAAGCCACATCTTACAATAAGTCGCTAATTTTCACGTTGTAACATGAGATATTCACACAGAAAAATATTATACCAAACAATATTTTTAACTTTCAATTAATTCGAGCAGTTCACTATGACCTACGACCGCTAATTTCATTGGTCTGTATTTGTGGCTTCAAGCTCCTCATCCAGGAAAAAGTCATAGTTGGCCACAGCAGCCTTTAAGCTGCAGGGTTCGAACTGGACAGGAAAAAGTATCGGCTAATACCCCGAATTTTACGGTACACCGTTGGCTGATTCTACATCTTGTGGTGTGATCATGCTATTTGTTGCTCCGTTGTAGCTTATAATGATCATTAAAACAACCATGTACAACACAAGCACCTGTCATTGCCAAATACATAGCATGGTTGGCCACCTGCCCCTAGCAACTGCATGTCGGTGTGGAGAGTGCAGTAGCTGAAGTTAGCAGGCCTGAAAAACTGTGTGTGCACATAAGCGATGTGCAGCTTGCTTATTATCTCCCCAGCAAACAAATTGGAGAGTAATGTTCCAAGTAAAGACTGACTTTATAAAACCTAATTCAAAATATTCTAAACAAATATAAATATGCTATTATAAACAGAGTTGAGTTCTGTTACCTATTCTGGTGTCATTTGTTTGAAATATGAAAGTGAAAACATGGGTATCTTTATGTAACCCATTTTCAACCTCAACTCATTTCTTTTAATAGTGCTCAAGTTTTACAATCAAATGCATTCACCTTCATCATATTTATTACCAGATATTACCCACAAATACAATTGTGTCCCCTGAGAAAAGCCATATATATTAAGGAATAATGTTTTAAATAAAGAGTGACTTTGTTTAACCTAGATCTAAACCTTTGGAAATAAACACAATATGATAATCATGTTTGAGTGTTTTATCGCTATTCTGGTGCCATACAACCCCGGATCCCTTGGGAATCCCAAAACACGGGCCTTATTATGCAACTTCGGCAACCTATTTTCAACCATTGTGCACATTTGCATTGGGTCTCACTAAAGTCAACTACAAAACATGTGCTGCACAAAAAAGTAACTGAGCATATAAAGGAAGTGAGGTGAATATGACAGAAACAAAACTGGAAGGTTGTGATTGGCAGAAAGGGTGAAAATAAAAAGACAGACTGAGAATTTCCTGTCTGTGTGACGTGTTTCAGTAGGAGCCATGATATTGAGAGGAATACGAGAAAACACTTTCCGTTAATGTGTTATTTCTTTCAGAATTGCTACAATGAAACTCAAGGTGGCTGTGTTAGAGAGACAGCGACAGACAGTTAAGAGAAGAAGACGATTTCCAAGGCCAGACACACTTGGAGTGTGATGTGATGGACGCCTGCTAGAAATGCTTCACATGCTTTTGTACGTGTGTGTGTGTGTGTGCGTACGTGTGTAAGTAAATCTTTCCTGGTGACAGAATCAGTACGCAGGCTTTATGGCCCTTCTCGGTGGCTGGCCTCCTCCATCATTATCACCCCCAGCACATATTAACACACACACATAAACACAACCATGCTCAACACATTTTCCCCTGCCTTTGTGTTCACCTTTCTGATGTCTGCATGTGTCATGTGTCGCTTTTCCTCTTTAGAACACAAACACACATACAGTATACAGTATGTAACAGTGGTTTACATAGAGGAATCGCCAAAACACATCTACAGTAGTTTTCAAAAGCTTTTACTTGAACACTGACATTGTTTATTTATTCTTTTTTGTGGATGTTTATTAAGGCAGCACAACTACACACATATAGTAGTGTTTACTTGTGCTGTTGGATGATTGCCAAAAGCCCCAATTTATCAAGTCAAATTTAAGGTGATCTAAATGTAGGAATGAAAAAAGTGCAACAACTATGCAAGAGAAATGACTCACTTTTTTTCATTCATTGTTTTAATTTCTTGTTCATTTGTTTTTTTTAGGTCATTTTCTTGTTCACTTTCAGTCAAAACACTGACTGTTTCACTGCTCTCTGCCTTTTAATTTCCCTGAATTTAAGAGTTGTTGCAAATTTGCTATTTTTGACAACGAAACATGACTGAGTCAATATATTTTGTCACAATACGCATCAGGCATTCCAAAGTACAGCTCTGCTCTTAACTCAGTTTTGATCACATGTTGAGTCACCTTTGTGGAGCAGTGTGTTATGGTGATATTTTGTATTTAGTGACACTGAGCAGAGAGGGATACTGTCTAAATTGTAAGTCACAATATGCTTTTGTCTTTGTATTTGTGTGTTTTGTTTTTAGGCAAGTTCAATTTATGCATTTAACTTGACATTTTAAAACTAATAATATTAGCATTTTCCTTTATAATCCAGGAACTACTGCCCACAATATAATTTTTTTGCTAAATTGTGTATTTGTCATGGTAGCTTCTTTTGAATTTTCATTTTTCCTTTTGTTTTTTTCCCCCAACTCCTACATAAGTTAAAAAAAATAAGCACACTCAAATTAGACACTACAAAAATAGGTGATGAAATGCCATTATGTAAAGCTGAAGCTGAAGAGTAAAACAACACCTCTATTGTACTTAATACAATAACCCATTCATTCTCAAACACTAATTTTATTTGGGTTGCTAAATAAAGTTTCTTTTCAAAGAGTTATGTTCAAGAGTTATGTTCAAGGACTAAATATCATTCTGATAACTGTGTTTATAACAGTCCTCTGGCTTTGCTAATAAGAGAATAACATGAGTTATCATGCCAAATTGTAATTATTTGGTATTGAGATGTTGATAAGACATGTTTAACTCCCTCCTGTGGTCCTTCTCATTAAAATTGCCCATTTACTAATTCAAGCTAATTCATAAGCCTTGACATGTTATGAAATGGTGGCTAAAATGGTGAAGAATACACAATTTCATTTTCCCATTAGTTCTAGAATCAAAACTTGGGCCACAGTGATTTGTAAGTTGGAAAAAATGGGTCTCTCAAAAAAGTTCAAGAAACACTGCTGTAACCTGTAAAAAAAACAAGGTTTTTTATGAGAAAGAAAGGAAATTGCCAGCACACAAATCAACATGATGAAACTACTTTGAAAGACAGAAAACACAAGGCAGGCAACTTTCATGACTGAGCTGCAAGTCAAAAACTGCAGTACCATCAGTGTCCACTGGGGGTGGCTCCCAAAGTAAGTCAGTCATAAAGTACTGTGTTAAAATGTCCAAATTTAAGGCATAAATAAACAGGTTACACACAATCATCCAAAGTGAGAATTTAAGCATAATCAAACATGTCCATGCTTTGATTGACAGCTGTGCCTAGCCAGAGGTCTTCACCGTTTCTTTGAATCCACCTCAGCTCCACTCACACTCCATGATGGCAACATTCAGAAGCTCCTTATTTGAGCTATGAAACAACTCTTCAGAAACCTATGGGTGATGTCACAGAGGGTTTGTCCATCTTTTACAATATAAAAACTGAATTCACACACAGAAACTATAGAGAAAACTTGAGAGAAGGACATTGACAAAAGCTGAAAAAAGCTTGATCTAGAAGGTCCTGCTGGGCTTGCTCTCCATGTGGTCTTTTAAGACTTGATTTGTGGAACATCTACTGTATATAAATAGAATTCATCTGAACTGAAATGAAGACCTAAAAACTGATTTTTTTCCCAATATTGGCTGTAATGTTTTTTACAGGAATAAAACATGTTTTCTCAGCTGTTATTTTAATTCAGGCCTTCAGGGCATTTTTGGAGATTTTTGCCCTATGGAGACTGTGTCAGTGGGTGTGGGGTCCCAGAACGGTCTGAACCTGCATAAGATACGTGCTATTTGTTGAGATTCCTCCTGATCCTACAGGAGCCTCAGATGGATGATATGTAAACATGTGGTGGTACAAGGTTATACTGTCTGGTCTGATATTTATTCTAATCTGTTTATCTCCATGAGGAAAGAATAAATACTCCCAAGAGGGAGTATTAGTATCAAAGTATTAATTAACTGTTAATATAATTAAAGATTTAAAGGTTGTTAGGAAAAATAATTTATGGAAATATCAATAAAAATATAAATATAAAATCTAATTGAAATGTAAATCTTATTATAATACTTAGGAATGAATAGTCTATTAGGAGTTTCATGCATGACTTAATAAAACAACTGGGGATATGACATTTTTGTTGTGGTGCTTCCAAACAATCTTTAAAATAATGTCACTTATTTTGAGCGAGGTAGTGGCTAAAAAGGGTTAAATTATATCAATCAGGGCATGTCATTTTAGCAAAATATCATAACTGTGCTTTAGTTACTATTTGATAACAATTATTTTGTTATTTTTTCTTCTTTTTTATTCTGTGCTTTGTCACATCTTGATTGTTTCACTCATTTTGTTTATTTTTTGTCTTTTGTGGCGTTTTGGTCTTTTGCCAACTAATTTGGTTAATTTTATTTATTTGTTTTCTTCATTGTGCTTTTGATTTTGCTAATTTTTCTTCTACTTTTGTTCACTTTAATTGATTTTTCTCACCCTTTTGTAACTTTTCCTTCTTATGTTGCTCCTTTTCTCCTGATTTTTTGTTCATTTAAAGTTAAAATACTCGCTGACTTATTGTATTTTACTTTGCTTTTTGCCTTAATTTTGTAATTTCTATGAATTTAATGGCACCTTGTTAAGGTCAGTTTGCTTACGTAGGGCAGTGCAGTGGAGACCATGCTTGAAAGTTTTAAGAAAAGGTAAATGCCAGGATCTAAAAAAACACAGCGTAAGTGGAGATTGTAACATTCTTCTTTTGAACCGTTTGGCGAGCGAGATTCAGTAAATGAAAAAAGGCGAACACAGTGTCCTTGGTTATTATGAGAACTCACCACTGTTTACCTCATCTTCCACTTCACCTCCATCTTTAACATCTACATACCATCTACCGCTGACTCACATTCTCACCTCTCCCTGCCAGTCCTTCCTCATCCCATATCTGTTGCCATCATTCACACTTTCTGACTTCCATCCTAATTGAGTTGTGTGTTGTCAGCCCAGCAGCCATATTCGCGGCTCCCTTTCATGGCATTTACCAAAGAGCGTGTGTCTGAGTGATCTGTGTGATGTATGTCCAGCAATTGCTCATGTCCAGGTCTCTCCATGGAGCACTCGTACATCAACCTTTGAGCCCAGCACAATGGAATGGAATGGGGGAGAGTGGCTGACAAAGAAAGAGGATAAAACTGAGAAAGGGAAAAAAGTGGAGGCATGTGAGTCAAGTTGTTTTTGTTTTACCTTTATATTCTCTCTATATCTAAAAAAAAAAACTCTCCTCTTATTTGACATGTTTTCATTTCAGAATCACTGCTTTTAAGTGAAATGAGACATCAGTCTCTTTAGTGCTGCAGTCAGATCTGTAACTCTGTCTTTCATGTTTACCTCTTCAGTCTTCACCATCACCTTAGGTCACATCTAAAAAAAAACCTACAATGTAGAGATTTTAAATCTGTCTAATATAAGCTTTTCATATAGTCAGTACCTTGATTTCATCCTGATGCCTTTTATTATGTACGTATGCTGCATTCCTGCTCACGCTCGCTTCTGAAGAGGATCTCCTACAAAAAGTATAATTTCATGGGTTTTAATATGCTTAAATATGAACTCAAATAAAAATTAATGACCAGTTCCTTTTTAAAATTCTCCTGAAAACAAACATAACATATGCTTTCCAAATAGGCAATATTTCTCTCCTGAAGAGTAATGTGCCAAATTTAAAAAACACACATCTCTCTGGCTGATATGCAACATTTTTTTATATTCATCTAGGCAAAAAATGCAAGATGTTGCTCTAAATATTAACCAACATGCATATATACCTTTGAAAGCAGCTAAAATAATTAATGAATTGAATGAACATCAAGGATTCAAATCAATATGCAGGTTTGTGTTCCTTCCCCTTCCATTTTCCACGTGTTCACTTGACATTATGCTTTCAAGAGTCATGCATGAGTATTTTCAGGAGAACACTTGCATATTTAAAACAAAAAATGTTATTCAATACGTGCTATACAACATGTATGTCCTTATGCAGACTCCTTCAAGGACACCCTGACAGCCAATGCTCTGTTGGCCTTCAGCCAGTTTGATAAACATACTGCATACTGACAGAGTATAGGGATAGTACATCAGGTTAGAAGGACATGCTCATTCCACACAAACACACACACACACACAGATAGATAGCATTGCTAAAAACTCAATTCCTGCATGTATTCATTACAGGGGTGTCTATGTGAGTGTCAGCAAAGCAGTCGGAGCTGAGTTGTCACTTTAAAAGCTGACATGGGGCTGAAGCCAGATGGACTCAATTAATTGAGCTAAAACCAAGGTCGCGAGAAGTGTGAGTAGAAGCTTATGTACCAAAACTGTGCCATCTTTTTTAGGACTGTATAATATCAGGATATTTCAGTAACACTGGTCAATATTGTGATGATGATAAGACTTGTATTTTGGTGTCACCACTAAGCTGGCGCAGATCTTCTGTTTGGCCAAATGGAGTGAATACATGGACCATGTGTCCAGAATCTTTATTAATCACAGTGTTTCAGTCTCTTACAGTTTGTCTAACTGTGATTTCAAAGCTGTTACTTATCTGTCATCACTATGCATGTCCCATATTGAGTTGAATGTGTGAGCTTCAGACAATTTTACTGCGGGAACACAGTGTATTTCAAAATTTTAGAGCAAATTTTTTTGGAGACTACAAATCTTGTGGTTGCCTTGCTCAACAGTGATTAGCTGTGCATCCTCCCATTAACCACTACTTTTACTGCATCATTGTTCCTGTACTATCATTTTTAAAACATATTTTGTGTATTTTGTGTAGATAAGTGGTGCCTCTAAATGAGAATACACAAACTGACATCCATATGCTTACCTTAACTGAAGAAACACAACCACGCATACACCTGTTTATAAATGACAAACAGATGCCTCATTCCCAGCATGCAGCATTGACCTGTACCTGCTGTTACTGCACTGATATGACTTATTAATTAGTCCGCTGTTTGATTGCTTGTTAAAGGACACATCTAATGAGGCACGTGTACATCAAAAGGGCTACCATGATGTGTCACCGACCAAGATACCCTTCATGTGCTTGTAAGTGCCTGGAAATCTGAACAACACGCACAAAGTCACACACGTGCACATGATTTCATAACCTACAACCCTCGACATGACCAAGGTGTTTCGGTTTCAGTTGGCAGATCACTACAGGTGCCACAGGTGTGTATCTGTAACATTATCTGGGCAGTGAGGCCTGCAGTTTAGCAATAATTTAATGCCTCAGTGAGAAAGAAGTACACAGCAGCATAAACAATGGCATCCTCTATTTGACTTGTTACACATGTTGGAGCCCGTGTCTACGTTTTTGAACCCGTGTATAAAAAAGGCATTTCACTGTCACAGGACCAAAAATGCAAAGAAGAAAAAACATGCTGTATATTAAGACTCAATTATTAATGTAGTCAGGAAATAGATGTTACCGAACATAATGATACAATAAAAAAGAGAGCGAGAGCATCATTTTATTGTGACATTTTGTATGTTGCACTAGTTTGGGTATTTTTTGGGCTGTAATTTTTAAAATGTTAAGATTTTTTTTCTCTCTTTCCTAAAGCATATAAACCATCATTGCAATTTAAGATGCTTATTTTCTGCAAGAGAATATAATTACCTATTAATTGCTTTAAATACCACCTGTTAGGGAAGAAGCATCTAGACCAGTCCAAGTTAATTCACAGCATGTTCACAATATCATACTGTGTATCTGAATCAAAATTACAGTGAGCAAATTAATACGTAACAAGATTAATCAATGTTTGGTTGCTAATATAGATACAATGTGCACCTGTGTGTGAGGAAATTTTCTCTATCTGGACCTTAAATCATAATTGACTACCGCTGATCTATTGTATACTCGTGTGCATTTTTCCTGTTGTGTTCAATGAGCAAAGATGCAATGGTTACAGTTAATAAGAATTTCTTGAAACCAGATTTTCATGGGCCTTTTCTCTGCACTATATCTGTCTCTACTTCTTTGACCTTGCTGAGCCGTCAAAATCCCAGTGCTCGCTCTGTACTCAGCTTTCCCTTGCTTCACATGTACTGTACAGAGAAACACATTCTCTTTGAGTCACCCAAACATACATAATACATACATATATACTGTATATACTTGTGTATATATATATATATATATATATATA
>JAQQAE010013106.1:0-12885 GCA_029823295.1 Pseudamia nigra | reverse complement strand
ATAATCCGGTGCGCCTTATGTATGGAAAAAAATTAAAAATGTGACATTCTTGGACACTGCGCCTTATAATCCGATGCACCTTATAGTGCGGAAAATACGGTAATCTAGAGGGATGCAAGATTGAAATTAAATTGCTGCAAATGAGCATGACATGGGCACTTTGAATAGAATACAGCTCCACTGATGGGCAATGATTAGACAGTATACAGCGATAAACCCACATTGCACATACTTGTATGTTTTTGTACAAAAAAGGTCTCCAGAGGAAGAAAAAGAGCAATTACACTAATTCTGTATGTTACACAAACAAATTCAGCAAAATTATACCTCACGGAAATCAGTCCATATCTGTGCATGGTACAAAGCATCATTTGATGTCTGACTGGCTGCTGTGTTGCCTTCCTTCTACTCACTTGTGGTGTTAGCCATTACAGCCAGGAAGGTGTAATGAATTAGGGTAATTATTGCCACCTGTACAGATCTACTTTTAAGTTGGAGACTTAAAGATGCACTGAAGGCAAAAAGCAGAACTCTGCCTGCTTTAGAAATTCATGTAAACAAGCAGCAGTTAATGCAAGTATGATGAGTGATAGAGTACGAATGAGGAGTTAGTGTTGTGAAATGTGTTGTTGATGTATTGCGTGTTACATGATCAGCTGTAGGCTGCCTTCAGCTGGTTTAAACAGGGCAGCTATGCAGAAGCCGTCTCACCCATGAGTCTTCTGCTGTGATAAACATGTCTGCTTTCTCTTTCTATCTCTGTAAAATAAACACACTGAGTATCTCATAAAAAGAGACCATTATATGGTAACAAGAGATTGTTCATGCTTAGAACAGAGATAAAATGTGCTTCTTTCTTGTTTTACAGCTCCGTCCTTCCCTGATAAAATATCTCCAATCAAAGCTCTCACCATGAAGGACTATGAGAATGTGAGTGGTGTGAATTAATGTTGTGTTGACCAGAGGAGGTATAACTTAATTTTTCCACTGAAGCCAATTTACACATAACTTGGCTTCAAAGTAGGCTGAATTTAATACAGTACTACTGTACATTTGTTTACATATTTCAGCAATAAATGGAACTCCTCAGCTGATTAGAATTAGTTGATGTACTCAATTTTACCCCACCAAAAAAAAGACTTTCATAGTTTTGTTACTATTATCCTCACTCTGACTAAAACAATCCATGCTGACCATTTATGGAGATGTAGTGATCATGTGTGTAGGAGGAGGTTTGAGGTGAGCTGATGTCTGTATTTCAACATGTAAGTGGAATGCATACTGAGATTTTTGGCCTGTGCTGCCTGACTGGCTGCATGATTAGAGGTTTACAGAGTGGTCCCGACTTCTGCTTCCTTCGTTTAACTGTCCACCCAACCCCCATTACCAGATGTATGCTGCTCAGAGCCCGAAGCACAATGATGCACAGTCTACTTCACATACTCCAACACACATAAAGGCCTCCCTTCTTTTTAACAATCACCGTACACACTGACCTTCATCTCTGCCATGTAAACATGTTCCTGCTTTTCATCAGGAACAAACTGCTTTATTTATGTTTTTCTACTATGGTTCTATTGTCATACTCCACCAGTCAAAAGTTTGGAGAAATTTTCTCTTTCACTGTTTTTCTTTATTTTAATTATTTCCAACATTGTACATTAATACCGAAGACATCCAAACTGTGAAAGAACATGTATAAAATTATGTAATGAACACAAAAGTGTCAAATAGCCCAGAACATGTTTTATATTTTAGATTGAAAGTAGACACATTTAGCTTTAATGGTAGCTCCTTAATTTGCTGCAGACCATCACTTGTCTTGTGCAGAGGAAGGGTGGGTATAGAGTTTATAGCTTTGTTAGTGCTACTGCAACTACTGTACAAATTCATATTATGGCGAGAATACCTCAGGTAAGTGAAGACAAAAGACAGGCCATCATTACTTTAAGAAATGAAGGTCAGTCCTGAAGAGCAGTTATCCAAATGAAACACTACAATTAAACTGGGTATCACTATAACCGTCCCATGAGCATCCTCTGCTGCAGAGGATACATTTATGAGAATTACCAGGCTTTTTCCAACACCTCAGATAGTGTTTGATGTACATAGTTTTTAGTTTTGAATAGTTTTTAGAGTATGCATCTTTTGTTGGAATTCACTATTTTTATATAATATGGATCAGGCAGTTCCCTGCTTAATTAAATGCTTTATTGCATCTGTCCACAGCAAATCACCAATCTGAAGAAAGAGAATTTTAACCTGAAGCTGCGCATTTACTTCATGGAGGAGCGCATGCAGCAGAAATGTGACGACTCAACTGAGGACATCAAAACAGTATTATATTTAATTTAGTTTGTAAATTAGCATTAACATGTATGTGTTGCCCTGTTCTTTAAAGTTGCACATGGCTCAATTTTTCCTCTCGACAGTAAATGATTTCACAACTGCACCCCTGACAACAGCTGGGCCTTGTTCACCTCATAGCACTCTCAGAACAAGCTTTTGCTCCTTCATTGTTCTTTCCTTTTTTTTTTAAAAAAAGTAAGATCTAAGCACATTGGTATCTTCCCAGTCACATCAGGGCTGCTGCTTCTCTTCTCTTATTTCCTTTAACTTTGGGTGCAGTGTCTTGTCAAACCTTATGATAACATACACATTAAAAAATACATAATACTTACATAATGAAATAAAATGGTGCGATTAGTACCAAGATTTTCTGTATATGTTTTTGAGGTATTCATGCCAATGTTTTTGTGTATTTTGTGTTATAACAAATCAAATCTGGTCAATTTATAGAACATTGAGCTGAAGGTTGAGGTAGAGTCTCTGAGGAGAGAGCTGGCAGAGAAGCAGGAGCTACTTGTGTCTGCGTCGTAAGTATCATTCTCCATATTAAAGAAGTTCTCCTGTTCTAAACTGTACAAACTGAAGCTAAAATCATAATGTGCTATGTGTGATGCTAAATTTAAAAGTCCAGTAAAAATGTTTGTTGTCATCTAAAAGTTTTGGAATCTCAATAAAGAAAATGTGTGTTAGAGTAAACATAATCTCCCCTTTTTTAAATGCCAGGAAAGCATTGGATAGTCTTGCTGGCCGAGACTCAGGAGAACTCCAGCATGCGAAAGAGCAAGGCAAGCGAGAGATGGATGCACTTCGAGATGCATTCAACAGGAGGATAGCTGATCTAGAGCAGGTAGGTCTAAATTTGTGTCCAACGGGACCACATATTAACTTTTATTCATTTGATGATGTTGACACTTTCTGTGAAATGGTATACTGGGTCACACAATCGGAACAATAATTTTTTATTTTGTTCGTTGTTTGATCACCCTAGTCTCTTCGAGTGGCAGAGGAGGAGGTCGAGAAGATGTCAGCCATTGCTGAGCAGGAGCAGCTTAAAAATATTAACATGGAAAAGCAGCTTCAAGGCTTGAGTCAAAGCAGCCCCTTCACTTCTGCCCCTGTTCCTGGACCTTTATATGACCCGCAGCAGGCCCTGCGGGAAAAAGACAAGTAAGGAAGGAGGAGATTAACACTGACAACATTTGAACTGAAACATTTCTCTGGATCATTACTGTATACATTTATGCATTTTTTTTTTGTATTTAAACCAGTATGATTGAGCAGCTCGAGATCAGTTTGAAGAACCAAGAAGCCGTTCTCCATCAGAAGAATATAGCAGAACAAAGAGATGTGCCATCAGCCGACAGTGTCAAACAACTGTCTGGTCTCATTACCAGGAAAGATCAAGAGCTTGAGGTACATCTAACAGATATGATCACATATATTTAATTCAGGAGCATTTTCTTTGTAATGATTACAAAATCTATTCTCTTTTTCTGTTATTTCTTCTGATTTTCAGGCACTAAGAGACGAGCTCCAGCGAGAGAGGGAGAAACCACCAGCAGATCATGAGGTTGGTTTTTGGATGTTATTGCTGAACCTCAGGATATGTGCTTTAGAATGTTTGATGACTTAGCCTTATTCTCCATCTGATTTATTGTTCCTTCTCAGTTCCATTTTAAGATGCGATATACTCACTTTGTTGTGTGAAGGAGTTATGCAAAGTTCCAGTTGTTTCAGGAATACATACGGTGTTGCAGAGGGTAAAACCTGGATGAAACTCATTACAGTTTAACTTCAGAGTAGACAAGAAAACTGGGTTGAAGATCCAGTATATTTTGAAAATGCATTTGAACTCTCAAAATCTATGCAATATATTTTATGCTTCATACTAAAGAATATGACCACTGAGCTTAACTTAAAAAAACTGGAAAAGTCTTTAGCCTTGCATACAGCCATTTTTTTTGTTTTGTTTTTTTTTTTATCCAGTCTTAGATAGTTTCAGGTTTCTTTGTCTATGCTGGAACGTCACAACTATTTCCCCTTATAAAAATATTTTAAATGACTAAATAATTTAACCAGCTTCTCAAACTTAAATAATTGTATTTATTATTTTCTTTATTCTTATTTTAGGCCTATAATTTTCACACAATAATTATAATCTTACCAGTTGAACCAGTGCTGTAAAGTAGAAAATATAGGTAGGAAACAAATACAACATTTGCTCTTTCCATTACAGGTCCCATTTCACCTTTGTTTATTTTGCTGTGATATTTTGATATTCACAACATATTTGGAATGGTGTTTTTCATAATTATTCTCATAATGGGTTTGTTGTAAATCCAGTTTGCATTTTTGTATAAGCTGCAGTGGAAACGGTTACAGATATCAACTTGCGTATACGATCAAAAAGTCTTGAAAAGAATCACTCCTATACAAGTAGAATTTAAATAATTTGCTAATAACCAAGTATCTCAGTGACAGTCTTTTAGTTGTTTTAGGTCTTTCCAGACTTTAGAGTAATGCTGCAACTATGTACATCTCTTCTTTGGCTTTCCCTGGGCACATGACATCTTATCTATGTTTTTTCACTAATAATTATCTTGGAGGAGATGCTGCTTGGAGAATAAGCTTCACTTTTCACCCTTCCTCATGATAAACCAACACTCTAAGAGGCCAGGCTGAACTTTTTATATGGACATGTGCTGCCATGGTAACTATCATGGAACTTAACATCTGACTAGATGCCTTGAGAGAGAATTCTTGACTTGATGTCAAGGTGAACTTTTCTATGGACATGTGTCGCCATGGTAACTATCATGGAACTTATCACCTGGCGATATGCACTGAGAGAGAATTCTTGGACTTTCCTATCAGAACTGATACGACACAATGCATCCATTGATGACTATTACACACAATGCACACACCCCTAACTCTCTCTGATACTTTGCTTTGTTTGATGTGTAGGTAACTTGTCTGCTAATTGTGCATATGAGGTTTTTTTTTCTACATGACCATAGTTTTGCTTCCTATGGAACCTAATTTGACCTGATGCACTGTGATGTTTACCTGTAGTTTAGCATTCAAAATAACTAATAGCATGCTGCTACAATGTAAAAATATTTTTTCAAAGTGCACATTTCACTGACCAGACTTGAGTGCAAAAGCAGTTTTTAAGTAATTTATGTAGACATTTAGTGAAAGCTGTGTTGATGACTTTCAGTGAGAGTAGATAAGTGGTTTTAGTTTGGCTGTGTCTGTGGTTCCTCATTTGGCCTCAGTGTCTGGACTCAGGTCATAGTGTTAAGTCTGGATTACTGTGCTGTCTGGAGGTTGTTTGTCTGATAGTCATTTATGTCCATTGTCTGTGAAAAGCAAAAACTAATTGAACCTGTCATTGGCTGTCATGTGGCGATGTAAATGGATGCCCTTTATCAGTGGGTATGAAAGAAAAGAAAACAACCCAGAGCAGTAGTGTTGGAGAATGACAAGACTTTAGTTACCTCTGCAGATTAAAGATCTAATGGAATCTGTGAATGCAATGATTGGCATTAGAGGAGATGTTCTTGTAATCTCAAAGCTGGCTTTCTGATGTATTGCCAGCTAGGATAGGTTCCCAAGAGTTGGTTGTTGCATTCATTGTCAGTCCCGTGGAGAGGCACCTCTACAGGACTGACCTTCATGTCTGATGTCCTCACCAGGCCATTAGGGAGGAAGATTTCTAGAGATTGTTTGGCACTGGCCATAACACAGATCACTGCATCAGTCCCAGAGGATTTGATCTGATTGAATCTAGTGGGGAGTGGAATAGAGGCGGGAGAAGAGATTATCAAAGGCTTAGTGCTTACACTGTTCTGTACTTAGTCATTCTCTTCTGTGCTTCCCTCACTGACACAGGGAGAGAAATGATGATGATTCTATGGCCGGCAGGCTGATGACCAATAGGCCACTGGACAGTCTGTGTGGCACTGAGAGGCTTTTTGGACTTGTTTTAGTTGTCTGAGTCTGGAATCTGAGGATTAAATGCATCATGAAGGACCCGTGTCGTATATGTGGTGTTCGTCTGGTTGGAAGTCAGTGTCGCTGGATTTTCAACTCATCAGCAAAAAGAAAACTGCAGGTCATACTTTCCTGTGTGCTGGGAAAAGAGGTTATCCGTGATGGTCGTGGAGAATTTCTTTGTGGGAAATGTGTGTTCCAGCTGGAGAAGGTGGTACAATGTGATGTCGACATCAGCCAGATACAAGATGAAAACAAAGCTCAAATTCAGAAGCTGCAGGCAGAGAAAGAGCACCTGATCCAGTGCATCGTTCATATCTACAACAAGAACAACCTGGACCTGGCTAACATTGATGGAGAGAGCAGTAGGTCTAAAACTCCACTCAGGTCTTCTTGTTCGGTCAGTCCTGATGTAGATGTTGGCCTAGCTTTTGAAGGACTGCAGTACAGGGAGAGCAGAAGTGTTTACAGTGAGAATTGCATGAGAAGATGTGTGAGTCTGGATAGGATTGTTAGAAAACGGTCACTCCCAGGGCGCTCTGGCCTGAGGTTTGGATCAAGAACAGGACTTGAAGGCTCTATGAAGAACTTTGGTCTCCGAGGCTCACGGCACCGCTCACAGAGCATGTACCTTGACCTTGTCAACCGAAAAGGCACAACGCCTAAATATGGGGTCAAAGGTCACTCCACATCCTTGCAGTCCATATCTCGAGAGTTTGCCTCAGACACACCTTCAGACCCTCCACCTATAATAAAAATCAGAGTGTCCAAATCTACACATAATTCCACTGATGACCCAGTAGGTAAAGCTCAGGCCAGAGCACTTCTACACAGCTCCTCAGGTCAGCCCTCTGTGATCTCTGACCTGGTCCAGCTCTTGAACTGCATCTCTAGACATCAAGTCTCTGCTCCTGCTGGGAGCCGTATACCAGTCCTGAAGAGGTTAAATGCTGTTCACCTCAATCCTAGAGCCAAGCAGAGACACAAAGAGTTGGAGCTGAAGTCTCTGCAGGACCTTACTGAGGAATTTGATGATGAATACACATCTGTCAGAATGGAGGTAGTGCTATTCACAGCTGGACAGACAGGCTGGTGATTAGTGGATTTTGCACTTAAAATTAATTGCTGCTATTAATACAAATGTTTTTGTTGTGGTTGTCATGTTTTCTGACTTTCCTAAGAAGAAGAGTGAGGTTAACCGCTTGCAGTCTGTCAATAAGCAACTAACTGAAGAGCTCACCCAGGCAAGAAGCACAAATGAGACCCTGACAAAAACGCTGGAGGATACCCAGCTTCAAACAAAGGTACACAGAGGTGACATCTATCTCTTTTCCACTGATCTGAGTTACATGCAGATTTGTCTGTATTTCTGTTTGTATTTCTCTGTATGACGTTATTACTTTATGTGAACAGACTCTATCTGGGAAGTTGGAGGACAGGGAAAATGAACTGAACTCTGAGAAGAAAAATGCACATAAGAGAGACAAAACTATTCAAGGGCTCACACAAGTCCTCAAAGAAAAAGACAAAGAGGTAAGGTTTAAATATTCAAACTGATTCATCCCATTTTTCTTCTCGCCATTCTCTATTATATAATGGTCTCACATCACCATGAGTCTTTCTTATACAGATTGCAGAGCTGCATCATGAAATTGAGGACAAGAATGAAGCACTGGCCAAGGCCAGAGAGGCAGCACACAAGGCCCAACTGCAGAAGTACCAGGTGAGTATTTAACTTTTATTATTTTCTGTTTAAAATTGCTCTGATTTTAACATATGTATATGTGACATTTTTTAAATAATAACTTATTGCTCAAGATTAAACTAAACATTTTACAACAATTTAATTAAATTAATTCCTAGCTTGGCCACGCGTGCAATTCAGCCACTGTAAAGATTTGTAAAGATTACTTTTCTTGTGAATCTCCCTCAGGGTGCAGAGGAACACAAAAATCTGTTAATGGAAACGCAAACAGAACTTGCCCAACTTCAAGGGGAACACAGTTCCAGGATGCTTGAAGCCCAAAAGCTACAGCGAGCTCTGGAAAGGAAGGAGCAGGAATTGGCTGACCTTCAGCAGGCAAAAGACCAGCTTGATGTGGAACTGGAGGATCTACAGCAGCAAAAGAAAAAAGGAGACAAAGCCTTAAATGTAAGATTTGTTGACTGTGTTTGTCAAATTATTTTTGACCAAGAAAACGTGCTTGGACAATCTGAAGTGATTTTTTTTTTTTTTGCTTTGCCACTATTTATATGCAATGACATTTTTGTAGCTGATTATAAATATGATACCTGCCTCCAGGATTTAAATAATCAACTGAAAAAGCTGAAAGGAGAAATCCAGGACAAAGAGAGTGCTCTACAGGACCAGTACGAGGAACTGTTGGATCAAACCAAAAGAAAAGTACAGGCTCATGAAGTCACCATCCAGCGGCTTACATCCTCTCTGGCTGATAAAGAGCAGCAACTACAGGTGACGCAACAAAGAACATATAGCCTAAGTAGACCAAATGATGAGGCCTGGTAGTATGCAATTTTATGTTTTTTATGTTTTCCTTTGCATTCATCAGGAGTACATAAACATGCTCAGAGATTTTGAGCAAAACAAAAGTCCAGGAGGAAATGACAGTGTGCTTTCCAAGCTTCGGCAAAGGCTTAAAGAAAAGGAGAAAGCTCTGGAGGTGTGTATTCATTAACCTCTGCAAAATCTATTCATAAAGACCATCGTGTTTGACCGAACATTGTTTTTGTCTCTCATAGCAAGCATTAGATGAAAAGTTTGCAGCCATTGAAGAGAAGGACAATGAGATACACCAGCTGCAGCTGTCACTGCGGGAGAAGGAAAGAGACTTGGAAAGACTGAATAATTTACTCTCTCACAGTGAGGAAACTATTAATGTAAGTAGCTACCACCATGTTTAAACAGATGATTAAAACTAGACTGAGAATGAGAAGAAGCACACAGTTTGGGAAATTTGGACTTCTACCCAGTGAGTCTCTGCTCATTTTCTCATCCCAGAGTTTTGACAGTCTGATCAAGGAGAAGGATGTTGAGCTGCAGCATCTTGCAAACACACTGAAGAATCTGCAAAGATCCAAGCAAGATGTAGAAGATAATCTGAACAGATCCCTAAGGGAGAAGGACTCTATCATTAGTCAGCTCCAGCTCTCACTGGAAGGAAAGACAAAAGATCTGCAGGTCAGTTTATAAGAAGATTCACTCCTATGAACGTTTTGTATGTTTTACAGTCCACTAGTTTGGGAATTTTTTTTACTCTTACCCTGCCTTATGAAGTTTTATGAAATATTTGTTTCTGTACTTTGCCCACATCTGTACATAGGACATGACCGACTCAATGCTGAGCCAGTCACAGACTCAAGCACGTGATCTTGCTGAACAGATGGGACACAGATTAAAGGTCACAGAGGCCATGTTGGCTGAAGCGGTAAAAGCCAGGGAAAGGCTGGTTGCTGACAATGAGAGTGCTGTGGAGGGACTGCTAGCTACAATAAACAGCAAAGACCAGCTCCTCAAGGTCAGTGTTTAATCTAATTAGTGATTTGCAAATCGCCTCAGTGATTTGTGTGTATGTGAAACTTGAGCTTTGTGGAAAAATAACAAAAAAGATGAAAATATACTTCAAATGTAGCCCATATGCAGGATTTGCAGTCTTAAAGTCAACCTAGATGTAATCCATCCATCCATCCATCCATTTTCTACCCCTTAATCCTCGTCCTCGATGTAATTTTAAATTAAAATGACTTTTAAACCTCATACAAAGTGTGTTGACAAACGAACATACAGATGGTGGGTAACATCACGTTAGCTCATTACATCAGTCTCTTCTTTTGCCTCCCCAGGAGTCTGCAGATCACTACAATCGCATGCTGTCCGACCGCAATCAGGAGATTCAGGAGCTGAGGAAACAGCTCTCTGACAGGCAGCAGCAGCTTGTTGCAGCTGAGAAGCAAAGCTCCACAGCAGCCCAGGAGGGTTATTTAGAGACGGCAGAACTCAGAGCTCAGCTTGGTGAAAAAGATCGCCTCATCAATGTAAGATCCTCAGGGATAAAACACAGCCATTCAGCTGCAAAATGTGCAGTGGCCAGATGAGAAGTAGAAAACTTTAAAGGATTTTGTCTAAAACTCTTCTCACATTGGTTCTTCCCATGTCTTGCTGGTCTTTGCAAAACTTGTTTTACATTATTTATGTTAAAAAATTATGTATGACCATTTCTAAATCCCTTGTCCCTGTTGAGTTTGCAAATTTATTTTATTTGTGTGTAATTTTGCAGAAGCTTCTTCAGCATGGTCAGGGGAGAGACCAGTTTTTGGCTGAAATGAGGCAAAAGGAGGAACCAGATCATGTGCTAGAGCTCAGACAAACTATACAGATCATGCAGGAGAAGTTGGATGAAAAGGAAGGTAAGGCTCTGATTGAAACACTTGATTACATAGTTCTAATTAGAAAGTATATTACAGTTGGTTTTATGTTTTGATTTGGTTGTCCTCAAGCTGAACTGTCCCGTAAGAACAGTGAGGATGATGTAGAGAATATTCCACTCTCAAAGAAAGCTATCATCATCCTGAAGAAGGACTTGGCACAGAAGACTGAAGCAGTGAACAAAGCACTCAAAAGGGAGAATGAACTGAAGGTCAGGACATCATAAGTACTTTAATATATCAATAAACTTGAAACCGCTACTGACAGTATTGTTCTTTGCTTTTTGTCTTTCTTTTGATCTCCAGATGTCATTAGCAGAGCTACAGTCATTGCAAACTGAACTGGAGGCTCGCATTGAAGGTCAAGCAGTGAACATTGAATCCCTGACTGCTACTCTGAAGACCAAGGATGAGATTATCAATGTAAGTATTCTACCATTCATAAACTCAGACATTTGTCACTCAATGAAACATTCTCAAGCTTTTGGATAAGGAGCTTTTCTTTTTATTACATTTGAACTCAGTGGCCTTTTTTCCACTCCAAGTCTTTTTTTTTGGCTGTCTGAGCAGACTCTGTACCAGCGTCTCAGTCAGAGAGGAGACAGTCAGACTCATCATATGCTGGATCAGGTCATTAGTGGTGGAATAGAAAGGTCTCTTCCTGGGCTTCCACAAAGAGAGCGGACCATGATTGGTGGAGACAGCCAGCAGGAGGTGCTACAGATTTTTGTAGTTTTTCTTCTGAATTAATTTCATGAAACAAAGCTTAATCCCTACATATTAACATTATTTTTCTCTGCCCTCAGGCTGTGCCTAGCCTCATAGCCTTGCAACAGGAACATGACGCCCTCAACAAAGCTCTGAAAGCGGAACAGCAGCTTTACTCCAGCCTGGTCAGGACTGTAAAGGAGCAGGACAGGTAAGAATAAGGATTATTACATTGAAAGCAGATTGCTGGAATGATGAGAAAATCGAAAAATCAAGCTCATCTAATCTTCGATTCGGCTTTTATTTGATAAAATTGTAATGTAGTTTTGAAGTTTTGTAAAAGTACTTCAAGCTGGACATATATGCTTGTGTTTTCCAGTGCCCAGCGTCTCCATGCTCTTCAGTTAGAGCTGACAGCAGTGCAGCTTCTCAGGCAGCAGTTAGAGGAAGGCATCAAAACTAATGAAGAACTAAGGAAAGACCTGGAGAGAGAGATACTCAGAGAAGGTGCAGTGCAAACACACTTGGTTGGGGACCGAATAAATAAATAGAAACGGCATAAGGGAACTATAGCTCAGGAGGAAGTATGTCCAACCTCACTTGCTTTTTGATAAACATGTTTATTATATTATTTCCTGGTGACAGGTTCACTCCTCTTTGTCTGTCACTTTATTCTGCATGCACACCTTGTCCTCCTCATTTTGTTCACCTTCAGCTCTTCATCCTTCATACCATCACCTGCTAACATGTATGTTATTGTCTGTACCAGCATTGCTGCCCATTTCTGTCACTCAGCCACTGTCTTGCTTTCTCATCTACCCATACTGTTTTTAAACTTGTCTGTTTTTTATTTAAAAACTAACAAATAAAGGCTTTTAGCCTGTTTTCTGCCTCGCATATGACATGTCTGCATGTTTTGTCTCTTGCATTAAAACATTTGTTTGTCTTTTGATTTAATCTCATCATCTGTCGCAGGAATTGGATTCATTGCGTGTTTACAGTTTATGAGAAAAGTGTTACTGTGATGGGGAAACAAGATACAGAATCAATGAGTACACTATCACAAAATTGCTGCCCTGAAATAGAGTGTAATCCAAACGATCCTTGGTTAATCATCCTGTGACATCACACAGTTAATGTAATTTAGCACATTAATGCCTCAGGTGTAGTGACATGAAGCCACAGCCTTAAGATAGATTATAGGTGTCACTGAACAGTCAAGTACATGTCTAAGCCAACTTACTTCAGTGTCAGTGTGCATGCACTTGTGTGTGCTGATCTCCCATCCCTGTCTAAAGAGAGCCAGGTGTATAAATACACTCAACAAAAATATAAACGCAACACTTTTGTTTTTGATCCCATTTTTCATGAGATGGACTCAAAGAT
>JAQQAE010013105.1:0-12886 GCA_029823295.1 Pseudamia nigra | reverse complement strand
TGCTGCAGTTGCATTTACATAACCTCACAACATGGGACAATACATATAAACATTATACAAACAGAATACAACTGAGGTAATGTATAGAGGGCTTTTAGCTACATAATTTGCAGACGCTATCCCTGGTTTGGCTTTTATGCAGCAACAGTTGTATACTACGAACTCCATGTTCCAGTTTATTATTGGTGGACGGCCAACATTAAAGTAGTGCAGCCCACTAATCTGTTTGACTCTCTAACGAAGGCTCGAGGCTGGAACATGCTGGAGCAGTGTTCGTTTTCAAAGTCTACACAGCCATGCCAAGACAATGAAGGCATTTGAATTGTTTTCAAAAGAGAATGCATTGGAGTTCCAGAAGTTTTTGTCATACTCCAAGGAACACACAATAATTGAGTCGAGGAAGTGCTCCTTTTTCCAGCGTTATTAACTGATTAGGTGACAGATCAGCCAGGACTTACAGTGGTGCTTGAAAATTTGTGAACCCATTAGAGCTTCCTACAGTATATTTCTGCATCACTGATGAAACAGTAAATTCTGACTTACAGTATACCAGCAAGTTCTAATAGAAAATGTCAAGATGTGTGCGTACACTGGGTCTCCAGACAACATGGGGTCATGCAGAAAGAGAGTAATCCTAGCACACACGTTGTTCCACCAAAGAATGGTTAAAAAAGAACAAAGTGAATGTTCTGAAATGGCCAAGTCAAAGTCTAGACCTTAAATCAAGTGACATGCTCTGTAAGGACCAGAAGTGATCAGTTTGTGAGAAAAAACACCAACATCTCAGAGTTGAGGCTGTTTTCTTTGGAGGACTCACCTCAAATGTCTCCAGGCTGATGTGCTTAACTCATTAACATTTACTATTGTTGTTTATCTGCCGTTATGGCTGCATAAGAGAGTCAAACCAGGTGCGGATAACAAAGGTTCACATACTTTTTCCTCAATAAAAATATGACCAGCTAAAATGTTTTAGTTTCATTTGTTTAATTGGGTTCTGCTCATGTATTCTCAGGACTTTTTTGAAGATCTGATGATGTTTTAGTTTAGTTTAGTTTAGTTTAATTATGTTATAATATAAAATTTCTAAGTGGTGGACAAGTTTTCATGCACCACTGTAACTCACTAGTGTCAAAGCAGCAAACTGGTCTGTAAACAAGCCAAGCTGAACACGTTCCGGAGTGGAAGGAGAACAGTGAAGTGGCCTCGCTAGTCCATTCCACTCACCTTTGCTCCCTCCTTGCCTCCTGCACCTGGAAGACCCTGCTCGCCTGGTGGTCCTGGGGGTCCAGGATGGCCTCTCTCACCAACTGGACCAGTCTCTCCTGTGGGTCCCTACAGTGTGGTCGGATATTAGTTTCAGTTATGCATAGCGATGATCAAATATATCCAATTCATTATATAGCTCGTCTAATGTCTCACTTTACAACTAGTCACCATTAACCTGTTGCAGTTTAGTCCAATATACACACCATAACCACAACCATAAGACTATATTTCAGTCTCAAAAAACATCAAATGAAACTTAAGTCTCTAATATTCAATTTCCTTCAACATGTTTCCAGTGACAGCCCTCGAACTGGCTAAAATACCAAATTCCTAAAAAATCCAATGAGGTCAAATTTACTCAGAGCCCATCTATAATCCTTATATTGTCATTCTCTTAAGTAATGATCTCCACAAATGAATGTCGGATGTCATAACATAAGTTTATTTAACCATCAGCTGAATTTGGTTCTGTGTTCTTTTACAATCAAAGCATCTTTGTGATCATCAAGTGGTTTAAAGCAGTCTACAATGATTGTGGAAATGGTAGTAGAAAAATATTTGCTCTTTTCTGTTTCAAACTGTTGTAAATGACTTTCACATACAAACAAATGCTGTTTTCTGAATATGTAAATTGTTTAAAGTGCCCAGGACATGCTTTTCATCATTTCAATTTTGTGTCCCACTAGAGCAGCTTTGCACTCATCATAATTCAAAATACAATAGAATAAATGCCATTTTTTCCCTTCATGGGAATTCATAGTCTATATAATTATTTCAGAACAAAAGCACAAGATAAACTGGGAGCCCTCCTTCAGAAATGAGTGGAGTTTCTGGGGTGAAGGAAGGAGTTTAGCTAGGTAGCTTCTTTACCTTCTTTGTAAACAAAAGGAGCTCAGTGGGGACTGAAATTAAGTTTCTGAGTATTCTTCTAAGAAACAAATTAACAGCATAAAATTGTTAGTATTACTAGCTGGGTTGCTGAGCCGCATGGCTTAGCACTGAGCGGGGCTACCCTGCTCTGGCTACCTAAGTCTCACTCACGGAGCCGAGTATGATTTGCTGCTGAGCTCGCCTGCGGATGCCAATTGACAACTTTGTATACAACTGCTGTGTAATGAAACTGAGCTACACACTGGGGTTACCAACATGGCTACAGAGCTAGCAGGATGCCATCCTGCTAGCTCTGCACCATCCACCTGAGCGATTGCAACAGGACTCTAGTAACAGCGAAAGAAGTGGGATGTGCATCCATGTTAACAAAGCCTGGTGCTCACAGAGCCAAGCTGTTGACAGATACACTTTGACTATCACCTGCCAAGTTTCCTGTGGAGGCTAATGCTAGCCTAGCCCAGAGCCACTGCTATAGTGAGAATGACCTTCTGCGGGAAGTTCAGCAAACCAGCACCAACACAGTTTGAAAGACTTGTGAAACATGACTTGCTTCTTCAAAGGCTAGATACACATATTTTTGTTGCTTTCTGGCATGTCTAAGATGAGAATGAATGTTTAAGATGAGAACATGGTAGATAAGTCAGAAACCATGGAAAAGCATGTCACCGGCACTTTACACATAACCAGAGTAAAAATCAATGCTTTTCAATAGGGGTAAATTGTACCCAGAGGCTATCATAGGTATGAATGGCAGCATTTTGCAGATTTATGTATATGGGCTACATTTAGCAAAAATGGTGTACGTAATATCACAGTTTTAGGAAAAGTACAAAAATGTTTAATATCTCACTAAAACAGAGTAAGGAACAGCTGAAAGACTAAAGTTAACGCAGTTGTACAATTGTACTTTTTGCTTTTGGGAAATCACATTCAAACATTTATTCTTTACTAATACACACACTATGCTGTTGTCATGTTTTACCTGGGGTCCAACAACACCTCCTGGGCCAGGTGGACCAGTTTTTCCTTGGAAACCCTGAAACACAATGACATGAAGATGTATATTTGTATACAGCAATCAAATACCAAACATACGTCAGGTTCATCTATTTACATGAATAAAAGTTTATATTTTACATCTCAGGCAATGTAACTTGAGCTGCAGAAAAACTCAAGTGGTCTCTTCTAGGAAAGAACAATCCTCTGTGGCAGTGACTGTAATTCTGTTCCTGGTAGTTGAACAGAAGCACTCAACCCAAAGATTAAAGAGTAAGAACAGCTAATACCAGGAAAATGCTACAGGAATGACGTATCAGGCAGTGTTCGAACAGTGAAGGACAGCAGTGAATACACAAATACTTTTAGAGGGCAGATACTGGTCAGATGCACTGTCAAACTCCATCCATAACTGACTGGTGCATTTAATGTGCATATATTTATCTGCAAAGTTTTAAAGCCAAACATGGTTAATTTAATATTCCCGGTCTATTCAGCCCAGTGTGTTGGGATTTATGGAGGTGTACTTGGTTTGTCTTTATTATTTATTTTTTTTGATAATTTTTAAAAGCATGTGAAAGAACACATTTGGTATGATGTAGTACCGGTAAACAAAAAAAGTATTAAACAACCCAGAATATATTTTAGGGTGTGTTCCCATTAGGATAGTCTGAGGGATTTGGTTTGATTGGGTGGCAAATGTCAAGAAATGTTGCAATCTTCATTTGATTTAGTTCACTTTCACACTGTACTTTATTAGTGGACCAAACCTCCTGGACAACGTCATGTAGTCACAAGAAGTGCTTATTTGCGGCAGTATTGCCCAAGACAACCACTGACCAAAAAGAAAAAAAAAACAACAACATGAGGACAAAGAAAACCCAGCTCATCAATTAGTCAGGATCGAACACGGGAATCCATCCCATTCAGTGGCTTGTTCACCACAAAAATAGGAGCAATAGCAAATTTGTGCAGTCTTGGGGTTTCTGTTTTTACTTTGGTGCTAATATGTTTTCACAAGAAGCTGCCCAGTATGAGCAGCAGGCGAGGCATCAAGCTTTCCAGCAAGGTTGCTCTGTACATGAGATGAATGCACCAGGCGAATGAAAGCAAGAGGCTACAATGTGCTGCTGTGGGGACACAGATGCACAGGTATTGCAAGAACGTAAAAGTTTTAAGATAACATATGTCTGTACATCATATGCAAGGGATAATTAATGACATTCTTCATAAATATATGCACTGTGCTCTAGATCACCTCCTGTGTTTGGTTTGCTGGATTGTCCGTTTGTGTTCACAAGTGAAGCAAGACCCCCAGTTTTCAAGCAGACCAAAGTTTGCTGGTTTGCTTTGCGCCAGAATGCGAATGAGTGTTCCCACTGCGCCAAAACTATCCGAACTATCCAGGATTTGTCTAAAGCAGACCAAACTGTTCCAGTGTGAATGCTCCCTTACATTTTACATTGTCCCCAAGTGCAGTCACCCAAACCATTGAATTTGGTAATGAAACCATCTCTCATGGGGATTGTCCCAGGAAAGGAAGACCTAGAGCTAGATCTGCTGCAGAGGAGATGTTTTAGACGTATTAGAATTACCAACCTCATATACCAACAACATATGGCACTTCAGATAGTGTCTGATGGTTTCAGCGACTGCACTTGGGCACACACATTAACTGACCTTCGTTTTTTAAAGTAATGATGACTGTCTATTCACTTTACTTCACTATTCCTTGACATAATGCAGATTTTCAGACTCATTGTACAAAGGCACATTAATAGGGCTAATGACTCTAAACCAGTGCACAGTGCAGTGATGCAAAAACTTAAAATTGTAATGCCACCATTAACTGCTGGGGCACCGTTTACTGGGCTCCAACAAATTCTGAATCACATGGAGTTACATTGGAGCTTTCTCTAAAAATACTAAGTAAATTAACTAACTAATTTTTTTCTTCATGAGACATCATGTTCTCAAACGTATCATTTGGACCCTCCAATAAGTGATCTGATGGAACTTTTTGCTCCATTATTGAGATATCATGGAAAATAATTTGACAAATCACTCCTGTGCTAGGATTTAATTGACAGGTTGCTATGGTAACTCAGCTTGCCAGCAGAGGCGGACCTTCGTATCATCTTTTTTTCAACGGAGCATAGTTTTACCTCGACTGTAGTTGTGGTTCAGTGTTTAAACCAACACCATAATATGACTTGCTTCTCAATGCTTGGTGAAGTTTTATTGTGTCAGTAAGCTAGTGGTTAGCATTAGCTTATCCATAAGACCCCTGACATTCTAAACTCCTGTAGTTTGGCCGCCATTCGTCCAAATATGGTCACGTCCTGTTTTTTGGCTTCGAGATGTCATCCAGGAAGTGACAACCCGATTGACCTCAAAACAGCCGTTGAGAATCCAATGGGTGACGTCACTGTCACTTTGTCCACAGGCGATGTTCTGTATTTATCCTTCCTGTACACAAGACAACTGATGATCTAAACGACATTAAGGTGACAAGAAATGGCACAAATTAACTCTCAACGAAACACACCTGTGAACTGAAAAAGGTTCCAGGTGAATGCCACATATTTCCATACATGTTCTTTCACAGGTTGGATGTCTTCAGTTTTAATGGGCAATGTTGAGAATAATTCAAATAAAAAAAAAAAACCCAGTCAAGGAGAAGGTGTATACAAATGTTTCACTGGTAGTATATTTAACATGCATGCACTGACTTTCTAAGTTTTCAAATCCAGGCTCTTTTAAAGCTGGCTGTGGTTGACTTAATCCTCGAAGATTATTGATCCCAATGTGTTGTGATTTATGGAGATGGAAAATTCAGTGGAAACCTTCAGGGCAGGCTGTTACAGCATCCGCCCCGACTCCGACACACCGACTCAAATCTTTATTTGTACTTCCTCAAATGCTGCCAGTGTTGCTGTTGCTGGGTGCCTGTGACCACGTTTATGGCTGTGATCAATTCTCATATTGGATGCTTGTGGAGCCTGTTCATCAGCACATAAATCTACAGCCATAAACATCTTAATGAAGCAGCAGTGACGGCAGGGATGCGCTGGTGTGTGGTGTGTTTCGTTATCTGCAAGACCGATGCAGGCGGAAAGAGAAGCTTTAATGATAGAGGCGATGATCTGTCAAGCATTTAGGAGAATTTATTGCCCTGTGGGCCTCCTCAAACCAAGGTGCACTGATGCATAACAAGTACAAAGGAATCAAAGCACAGAGCAGGGCTTACAACAGAATGTGATCAAGAGGAACTTCGCTTTGTTTTCTTTATTGTCAAGCTGATCCTCCTTCACATGGGACAGTG
The DNA here is from genome assembly GCA_029823295.1 of Pseudamia nigra. NCBI lineage: Eukaryota > Metazoa > Chordata > Actinopteri > Kurtiformes > Apogonidae > Pseudamia > Pseudamia nigra. The sequence continues at coordinate 6,408 of JAQQAE010013105.1, read as the reverse complement.
GAACTCTGCATGACTACATCTAGTTTAGTGGAGCCACATCCAATTACTGTTAACCTTCAAAGCCCTAAATAGATGTCCACGGCACAGTCAAAATTTGTCAAATTTGCAAAATCAATAGCAAATTCTTCTTTTTCAACAATCCAAATGATTAATTGGCACTTTAATGATTAAAGTTTTTGATGGAAATTGCAAGAATATGTTTGGAAAGAAAAAATAAACACTCAGGTGGGCATTTACGTACTTAAGTAAATCAAGTATTTACTCAGGTCCTTAACATGTAATTGAGTGCTTTTTTTTGAAAAACAGACACACACACACACACACACACATTCTACTCTGGCTCAGTTGCATTTATCCACAGCTTGATGAGGAGGCGTAAAAACAGATTGAAATGTACAAATCAGCCAATCAAATTAAAAAAAGCAATGACCAAAGTTGTCAAGTAGAATATCAAAATGAAAAAACTAAGCATCCAATCGCACAAAAATAAGCACAAAAGTGAACAAAAAGAACAAAGAAATGAGGAAAAAGGTAAATTATAAAGGTCAGGTAAATTATAAAATTAGAGTATATAATAAGCACAAATGACAAAAATAAGCAAAACCGAAGAAACAAATCAAGTAAATTAACAAAAATAATCAAGAAATCCATAAAATAAGCAACAAAATGATCAAAATAGTTGAGGGAAATGAACAAACATGACCAATATAAGCAACAAACACTGAATAAAAACAACATATGCAAGAAAATTAGTAAAAGTGAACATACGGGGCAACAACACTGGTAAAATAAAATAACACAATAATCAAGCAAGTTAAAAAAATGAAAAAAATTTTAAAAACTCAACAATCACTGCAATAAATAAAATTCCAAGTTACTCACTACATTTTTCTTCTTATAAATGTTTTTGAGATACTTTTATTCAAGTACTGAAGTTTATGAGTACTTCTACTTGTCCTTGAGCTACCAGAATTATAGTATCAGTACTTTTACTTGAGTACCTAACCCACCTCTGATGGGCGCCTGCAGCACAGTCAGAAATCTTTCAAATTTGCCATTATTTATTTGCAAATTCTCCTTTTTCAACAATACAAACGGTAACTTGCCACTGAAACTATGCAACTGTATGCATCAATATGTTTAAAACGTTTAAAACTTTCAGTCTATAAGGGAAATAATTTCCATTAACTGCACAAACCACCTCATCCTGTTACAACCAATGCTGTGTTTATGGTTTATTTTTATCATGTGTCTCCATCATTTATGTCCATCATCTAAATTAATTGGTTCAGTTTGTTCTTGATATTGTTCCTTTCTGCGTATTTCCTTGATTATTTAGTTAATTTTCTTGGGTATTCCATACATTTTTGTTGATTTTTGGTGAATTTTCCTGAAAAGTGTCTTGACTGTAATTATTTACTGGTATTGTAACTGCATTTTTAAAAAACTTTTTAAATTTTATTTTATTTTAAAAAGACACAGACAGGTGTTGCAAATTAGCATTTTCTGACAAAGACTTAATTCAGGCCATTTGTTTACATTTTATCATGCAGTTCCATTGTAAAAAAAAGTGATTTCATCCAATTTTTTTTGTTTGTTTTGTGTTTTTTTGTATACTATTTTAATTACTGGATAATATGCATGATAAATTCATGCATCTTTGTTCATTTTTGTCATTCTGTGCAATATTGGGTTCATTTTGTGGATTATTTTATTTTCTAGATTAATTTGTTCATTTACTGTAAATTTTGTTCAGTTTGTTTGTTAACTTGTTTATTCCATGTGTTATTATTTTTGCCAATTCTACATAATTTTTTGTTCATTTGCCTGATTAATTTGTTAATTTTTCATTTCAGTCAAATTTTGTACATTTTATTCTTTAATTTGCTCATTTTGTGGATTATTTTGTTGCTTTTGTGTTACTTCTATATAGCTTTTTATACATTTTCTTGATCAAGTTGTTTTGTTTATTATTTTGATTATTTTGTGTACATTTTCTTCTTTACTTTGCTCATTTTGTGTACTAAATTATCATTTTTTTATAAGTTTTTGTTTGTTTATTTGGTCACTGTTCATTTTTGGTCTTGTTTGACCATTATTGTGTAAATTTTTGTCCATTTTGTTCTTTAATTTGTTACTCTGATGTGTATTATTGTTATGATTGTATTGGGTCATATCTTATCTTTGTGGAATCTGATTTAATGTCATGAAATAGAACTATGGCTGCTCTGCTCCCTGGTGTCCATTTCCATCAGATAGGGGTTTGAGACGTCTAGATTTTCTCAGACAGATGCAGTACGCGTAGAGATGCGGCAGGCAGATGTAATCAGACAATGTGCGCGAGGGATTTGTCTTCAGAGTTTTGCTTTACGATTCATGCCTGTCCCTTTGGCATCTCTCTGATATATTTTATCACTGATTGTAATCCCCTGTATGCAAGAGCAGTGCAGATAAGAGCCAGAGAAGGGCAGCGTGGGGTGGGCTGATTTACAGGATCAGATCTGTTATACCATCAAGAGATAATCTGAGACAAAAGGTCTGTCTGGCCATTTTTACCTAAATGTCAGTGACTGTGATTTTTGTACGACTTGAAGATGATAAAACTGAGGATCGGACATGATTAAAATGTGTTAAAGCTGCAGTGAAAAACTGTGATCGCAGTAGCCCAGGATTGAATCCAACAGGTAGCCCTTTCCTGAATGTCATTCCCCATACTTATCTCGTTCCTTTCCTGTGTATCTACACTGAAACTATCAAATAAAAATAAATCTTACAAAAAAGAAATATGGTCAGACGAAAATATATCACTTTTTAGTGGAAAAATGGAGGCTTTGGGATTCATTTGTACAGCAGAACGGTGATACACAGAAAGGTGAAAAATGCTGCCAAAAATATATAAAAATACATTGCCCTCATCAGAAGTAGCAGCAGTTTGGGAGACGAATAGGACAAGGTTGGTTTAACAAAAAGCATTGTGAAAGCAAATTCTGACCCCAATCGATCTGAGTTTACTGGACTATTGGGTGTAAAAACAACCTGATTTTACTATTGTTATAGTCTGTGGACTTATGCTGTAACAAAACCAGTTTGGGACATTTGGTCATACATTTGAATCTGGACAGAGCTCTCTCTGACAGAGCTGCAGAAGGAAAGTGCAGAGTTTCAAGCTGCCTTTTTCTCTAATTTGGGGTTTAATACATTACTATTTAAATGTTGGACATGACATGAGCTCTTTGAACTACATGTAATATATCCTGGAGTAGAGCCCGTTTTAAGACTGGAAACTGACAAGCACTGACAAGCGTTGTAGGATTAAAAGGTGTCATTATCTCCAGCCTAAAAGCAGAGGCTGCAGAACACAGACGTTCTGGTTTAGTCCCAGACAACTTGACTTATAATATGCTGACAGGTGATCATGTAAAGCTTCGTAAGGCCAAAAACTATGAAGTACTGCAGCTGAGCCTACTCCCAGTCACTGGTACATGGACAGATCATTGCTTCTTTCAGACTCACCGTTTCTCCACGCTGGCCAGGATGTCCAGGCAGTCCATCCTTTCCAGGTGGTCCCTGTTTGGAGAAAAGAAAGACACTCAGTATAGTCTCCTTCATATCTGAGGAGTGTAAAAATTGGCTTTGCTGCAGAATTAAAAGGTCATTTTTCCATTGATAAAACCTCACAGTTGTTCAATATACAGTGCAAACATAATTTTCAGACTGACAAAGTCTGCGGTTAGACAACTGGAACATTAATGAAAGAATAACAGCTCCCATTTTTTCATTGGAAGAAACAACATCACTGAGCGAGGGCTAAGAGCCAGCTATGAATCTAACCTGAATCAATAGGTGGAAATTACCACTTGTCTCCTGCCGAGACTCAGGAGTGAGAAAATAGGTTCTGCTTCAATAACAGTTAGACTAATGACCCCTGCGAAGAATTAGGGATATTGCTATGTATTACTGCACCCCATGAACTTCTCAAATTGAATCAATTGTGACTTTTAATGTTTGCAAACTAGCTTAATTTGCTACTAAGACAGTAGGAAGATGAAAGTGTAGACGCTGCACCTCACAAACTATTTCACCTGAAAATACTCGGGACTTTACAGCATCCAGGGGGAGAAGTCAAGTACTTACAGGGGGGCCCTTTGGTCCAGGGAAACCCACTGGCCCCTGAGGTCCTTGAGGTCCCTGCAATTAACAAGGAAACAGACCATGAGATGGTTTACTGCACAGAGACGACAAAAACAAAACAGATCAGCAAAGTAGCGTGTTTAAAAGTTGGAAGGATACATGCTGAAGTGTGCATCGTGACAAAACTCAGAACAGCTTGAAAAAGCAATTTGTAGCCATTGAATACAAAGCTGCCTCATTGTCCAGCAGGTCACAAAGGCTGAGCTCTCATCATCTCTTCAACTGTCATTAGACGAAGGATGACAGCGCAGAAAAACAGAATGAAAGAGATTCTGATCGGCCTTGATTCTCAAGCAGCAGAAAACACGTCGTGAGAATGGAGTTACAAATTATTACAAAAATACTTAATTGATCCCCAAGGGCTGGGGTCGGCAACGTTTAAATTCTAAAGAGACTTTTTTTTAATTAAGTAAAAATACATGCAAAATACTGAAAAAAATCAACACCAACGTTTGTAGATTTTAATATAATATAAAGATTCATAACATGCATTACATCCATCACACTGAACCTAGATAACACTGAATGGACAATAGCACATTTTGAAATGCAGTCCACCCATTATTCCTTTTATCCTCAGTGTGTTGTGGGCTTACCCTCTCACCAGGTGGACCTGGAGGGCCGTCGTTGCCTGCTGTGCCCTGCAACACAAATGGATCATTCAGTCAGCTGCGTCATATGTTTTAAACCAATTTTGAAATTCACGTGTATGTTGTTATCAACTTTTTATTGAATATTTTACATTAATAATAACACCCCCCCACCACCACCACCAACCAAGTGGGCAACAACAGTTCTGACAGAGAGTTGCTATTCAGACAGAAGATCCATGAGTTTCGAAATCAATTGAGTCCAGGTTGCTATCGTCTTTGGTGGCGCATCATTAACCCTTGCCGATGACAGTTCCACATAAGAGATGTCCAAAAAACTCCGAAACCAATGAGTCCTTGAGGTGTCATGATGGGGTTTCCAGTGCTGGGCTATCATCTTTTGAGCTGCACTGAGACTTGCCAGCCAAGTTTTACGAGTCCGTGAAGCAAAGGTCTGAGTCCTCATTCAGTAAGTGTAGAACCGGATCTCTTGGTAGTTAAAGGCTGATTTCCCCATAAACAAGAAACTCCGGACATTCCCAAACCATATGCAAGAATGAGCCGGTGGTTCCTGGGGGCAAAACGAACAAAATGGGTCCTGAACTACCCCCATCAGATATCGTATTTGAGGTGTTAGAGATGCTCTATGACAAAACTTCAAATGTACTGTATGTATTGGTGATTCGGGTTCTATGGGGCACCTATGACATTTGGCCAAATTGTCTCCCAATCCAAACTTTGTCCTGTGTCTAACAATTTCCTATTCCAGCCTTTCACTCCTGATGTTGGAACAAATTTCTGAGAGCTCAATTTATCATAAATATATGATACTACAGTATTTGTTTAGGAGTATTTTGAATCCAATTTAAAATAGGATGAACCTTTAAATCTGACCCCCAGGAAACACCAAAGGCTTTACAGGCCGATCTCAATCTAAAATTTAAAAAAAGACTGGTGATCAATACTGAATTTAGAGACCAGTTCCTGAAAACTCAGAATCGTATTAGTGCCATCTTCAAGAAATGTAATACCCTTAGTTCCCAGTTTTTATTAATAAATGGTTTCCCACCTGATAAGGTCATTATTACACCATATTGGAGAGAATTTCCACCATATAGTTTTTAATTTCCAGGACTCTTTTGACTGCTCTAAACACTTTAATCATATATGTTATGATTGGACAGTAGTGTAAACCACATTTTTTACTGGACATATCAATAAAAGGGAAATCTTTCAACCTAACTGACAATATCAATTCTTCTTCTATAATTTTCCATGAAGAGATTCTGTCCTCTTCTAACAAATAGCTGAGGTTTTTTAGTATACAGGCCCTTTTTGGGGACATCTTATTGTCGGTATTGAATGCCCGGTCTCCAGCTGCTTCAGTGTGAGTGTCAAAAGATGATTTGGTTTGGTATCCTCTGCTTAACCCTTTGTCACCAAATGTGTCGGCACCAACACATTTGCATGTCGCTTGTCCGGTAGGGCGGGCGGGGGTGCCGCTGGAGGGCACACGCTTCTGGCGTCGGGCGCATGTCGGGCGGTGGCACGGGTGTCCTGGGGCGAGCTCAGGGAGGACAGAAACCTCCTGCGGAGGCCCCGCTGTCATGGTCTGTATTCATACTGA
>JAQQAE010013104.1:0-12886 GCA_029823295.1 Pseudamia nigra | reverse complement strand
CTCTAGGCCACCACTGCCCCACAAAAAAAAGAAAAACAATACACAAGAAGCTGTGCCCTAATTATTGAGTGACCATTTACCATTTTTCACTGATAGCCTTGTTATAAAAATGTGCAAAATTCATCCACCTTGAGTTACAACTTGACACTTTTTGCTTGCTACAAAGAAGTGCTTTATTTTTTTGGTGGATATAAACACTTTCTGCATGTGGATAGTTTGGGTGAAATAACAAAAAGACTTCAGATTAATTATTAACAATACATGTAATATGGGAAAATCAGCGTTATTGAAAGTATTAAACTAAGTGAACATTATATGTTTGACTGGTAACATGATACAACAACATTTTATTCACATGATTTGTACAGTATTCAATGTTTGCTTCCAACTGAATCACAGAGTTTGTCTTGTATTATAGCTTTTACTGTATATGTGAGGTATATTTAGATCATGAAATTTAATGATGGTGCTTTTTGGAATATGTTTACATTGTCATGTTTGGATGTTTTGTTATGTAATTGCTCTTCCTGTATATTTAAACGTTAAGCAACTTCATAAAGGGAACCGCTCATTTTACCATTTTAATGTGGTGAAAGCAAAGCAGACCAAAACAAAATTGGCTTGCCACAGTCAGGAACTACACACTTCATATCAATGCATCTTGTCACATCTTTTTTGTTTTTCCATCTTTGTCTTTTTGCAACAACGGAAACAAAATTCTACCACAAACATCAGAAACTACACTTTTGTGTTTTACATCTTTTACATCTTTTATGCCAGTTGTGCATTTATTTGCATCTATTACAACTATTTGTATCAATTTTATCTGATAAAATCTCTTACAAAACATTAATATTTTTCTCTTTTTGCATTTTTATTGTGATGTCACAAATTGACCTTTACAATCAGCCAGAGTAATGTGAGAACATTTTGTCCCTATTGCCCTGCTCTTGCTACTTTACCCTGTTTGTTGTGATGGATCACAATCCCTGATCTTTTGATCACAAAATTACAGCGTGAGTGGTGGTGACTCGAACATTTACTCAACAAACCTGGAAAAATGACATGACTTCAATCGCTGCTTTAGTCCTTGATATTGTAATGTTTTTCCCCTCACTTAGGCCATAGAACGAGTAGAAAATGAGATCATTAAGCTCGTATCAAACACTAGCCACATCTGAGACAAACCCTCCCAGCATCAGTTTTACCCAGAAGCCCCTTCCATCCCCCACCATCACTACAAACAACATTTATTGCCCTGTTTGAAAAGCAGAAAACCAAAATCCACAGTTTCCCAAACATGTGTGACTTCACTGTCAGTAAAGAGTCATTTAGACTGAACTGAGGCGAGACCACTCACTAAGAAAATACTGAACTATGGATCACAAACTGATATAGATCAAGGTTCAGGTGTTCACAACATTATTAAATCACAGTGAGCTAAATAAGCGTGACATCAGACAAGCAAAAGAAAACCCATAATAATCACAGAAATGAACAAAAATAGCAATAAAATGAACAAAAATCAACAAAATTGTGCACCAAATGAACAGAACATACAAAAGTAAATTAAATATGTAAGAAAATCAACAAAAGTTAACAAATAATCCAGAAAATGAACAAAAATAAACAAAATTATCCATCAAAGGAACCAGTAAATCAACAAAACAGTGCAACAAATGAACAAAGATACCAATAAAATCCTTAATAATTTAAAAAATTAACAAAAATATGAATAATATTAACAAAAATCAACAAAATAGTCCAGCAAATTAACAGCACATACAGAAACGAAACAAATAATCCATAAAATAAACAAAAATCAACAAAATAATCTATAAAGTTAACAAAAATGAACACAGTAGTCAAGAAAATGAACAAAAATAACAAAATAATTCCCCAAACATTAACAGAAATGAACAAAAATGAACAAAACAAGTAAGACATTAACAAAAGTAACAATAAATTAATTAGACAAGCAAGAAAATTTACCAAATTACCAAGAAAATAAACATAATATAAACCAGAAGCGATTCAAAAGACCCTTTTGATGAAGAATTTCCTGTGGGTCCACCACCTGCAGGAAGGGTCGTAAAGCTCTGGTGCTGTGTGGTTTGGGTGGCAGATGAAGGCAGGGGCCTGGGTGGTTCAATCCCCAGTTGCCAAAACTACTGTAGCTCCAACTGGAAGGAGACCCTGGGGCAGACCCAGGACAGGCTGGAGGAACAGTGTCTCTCAGCTGGCCTGAGAATGCAGGAGCTGGAGGAAGTGGGAGGAGGGAAGTCTGGGCTTCTCTGGTTAGGCGGCTGCCCCTGAGGCCCTGATAAGTGGAAAATTATAGATGGATGGATAAACCAAACGATCAAAAGGCATGAAAAACCTTAACAGTCAGGAAAATGAACAAAAATAGCAGTACAAGTATCAGAAATCAATAAAATAATCCATGAAATGAAAAAAAATCAACAAAATAATCCATATAATTAATGAAAATGAATAAAATAATCCACAAAAAATAATGAAAATGAGCACAGTAGTCAAGAAAATGAACAAAATTAAATGAAACAATCAAGACAGTGTGCAACAATGAATAAAAGGAGAAACAAAATGAAAACCGATAAAAAAGAACAAAAATAACAAAATAATCCCCTCAAATAACAAAAATTAAATTAATTTAACCAAATAATTAAGAAGATATACAACAGTGAATAAAATGATAAAATGAATTGTCCAGCAAAAATAAACAATACAATAAACCAAATGAATAAAGTAATCAAGGGAATGGACATAAATCAATAATACAATGGAAAAAATGCCTTGAAAAGTAGATAAAACATTGACAAAAACTTGCAAAACAATCAAGAGAACTACAGTGAATGACAAAAATAAAAAAAATATTGTATGCAAAATGAAGTAAATAATTAAAACACAGACAGTGTTTGTGCATGGAACTAAATGGAACTAAATGTACAAAATCATCAAGCAAATTTACAAAAATCAACAAAAATCACAAAATAATCCTCAAAATTCGGAAGAATTTGCCAAAGAACAAGATAATGAAGAAAAAAACAATAATGAACAAAAAAATTAAAGGAGCAATCAGGAGAATTAACAACCTAATTACTGAAATAATTAACAAAAGAATTAATGAAATGGTCAAAAATAAATAAATAAAATCAAGAAACAGAAACAAATTGGCATCTCAGTGAAAAAAGGCTCCACGGCCCCTTGTGGATTCCAACAGATCTAAAGAAAAGATAGACTAAGGTGTATGACAGGCATAATGTTGTGGATTGTCTAGATGTACAGAATGTGATCCGGATACGGCTCCGGTGTAGCGTCCAGCGCTCCGGTTACAGCACGGAGTCAGATTCTTTGCTGACACAGATCCATTCTCTGGCGTCCAGCTGTGACTCGGCACCGATACTGTAAGATGAGCCAAAGTCTGTTTCTGTCAGCATCAGCACATAAACTCATTCAAGTCCTAACGACTTGCCAAAAAGTTACCCAACATTTGGGAAAAATATTTTGACACAGAGGTTTGTGGAGAAATTTGGAACGTTGTGATGCTGAGCTATATCTGTCAGACTGTCAGGCATCGAGCAGCAGTAAACACAAAGACCTCAACAAAATGTCACATAAAGACCCAGGATGTAAGTCGTATGCAGATACAGGGGGATTTATTCACCAGAACAGAATATTACACTAAATTACTGTGATAGATTTTATGTCCTGATAGTGATCAGCCAGCTTGCTTTTGCATTTATGGTTTATTTTCTTCATCTTTTCACCTAAATCATAATACAGTATCTATATACACATTGTACAATATAATCTGATAGAATCTTTACAATCCTGTGCAGTAGCGTCTGGCGGTCCCTCAACTCGTGACCTATTACCTGAGTTACAGTCTGCTGTAGGTTTGGTTGTTTTTCTGTATTTTTGTTTTTCTATTCAGAACAAGCAATTTTTGTCTACAGAGACAGACTTTCACCTAGTCCACCATGTTTCTGAAGTGCCTTTTGTTTTCTTTTTCTTAAATTTGGCAGCATTGAGGTGCATTATAAACACCCATGTTTGCGATCGAATTTGCCACTTAAATAGCAACAGACAAACCAAACACTGGCTCTGATGAGGGACTGGTACATTTTTAGTAAGGCTGTAATCTGTAACCTCACCACTAGATGTCACTAAATATTACACACTTAACCTTTTTAACCAAGTAGATATAATATTTGTAAACAAGTGAGGGTTTTAAAGTTAATGTAAAAGTGTTTCAAAAGCCCTTAACATGTTTTACTCCCTTTTCTTTAATATGATGGATGACCATAATACAAACTCCATAAAAAGTCTGCACACTTCATCACACTTCAAGCATTTCCTGCTTACACTAACTCACATCTTCCAACCGCATGCTGGCAACATGTGTAGTGTGTATTGCTGTGCAGTTTATTAGTCATTATTGCAGCTCTCTGTCATGGTCGAGCAGGGGGACCGAGAGGCTGCTCGGGGTGGATCTGGTGCTCAGGGACCAGAAGGTTTTCCTCAGGGGGAGTTAGTCTATCGGAGTCAAGTGATAAAAATGGAGGTTTGTTTACAGTGAGACACCCCAGGTCATTTTTTTCCCACAGAGCTCGCCAAAGCCCTGCTGTTCACAGATATGACAAGAAACCCTGACATCCGTCTAAACTAAAATAAAAACTTGGGGGACCGTTTTAGCGTGTACATTTATTCTTCTTCGAGACTATTCTGGTGACATGATTTAGTGCATGTCCTGATAAAGCGCTCAGTATGGGCAATGGTTCCTAGTGATTTCTATTTGTGCTATAATTGTTTGCTTTGGAAAGTAGTGACCATTAAATTGGAGATGTTTGCTTTGCAGATCACAGCTTCCTGTACACTTGGCTGGAATAAACATCAGCGTGTGTGTGATGTAAGACTGTGTGTGTGCTCCCTCTGCTGTCCCACACCATGCTTTGATGTGGCGGTTGCCATAAATTGAATTCTCTGTCTGCATGCTGCCCTCACTGTTTTTTTCCACTGTCTGGTGCTGAGTGTTGTCCTCTTGTGGTGTGTTGAAGGTTTGTCATGCTTTATCATTCTTCTAACCAAGCTTTTCTTTGTGTTTTTTTCTGTTTCTTGTTTTTGCTCTTCTTTCTTTTAAACCTTCATTAATACTGTCATTACTCTGTTTATCTCCAAAAAGTAGAGTTTTTTTTTTAGAGAGATTTTCAGGGAAGTTCTGAAATGGGCCAAGGAGCAGGTAATGATTTTTTGGATCATACTTTAGAATAGGGTACACACATTAGCCATTAATTACATAGCTGCTCATTAGTATATGTATTTGTAATATATTGGCTCTATCAGGGTGAAGGACAATTAGCTATTAAGCAGCTGCTTCTTCCTATGCCTCGTTCAGCCCCTGGTGGCACTGTCTGTGCATTGTGTTTGGAATGGATGTGTGTTGGGTTGCAGACATACACTAGACAAGGAACTCTGTAGATGATGGTAGACGTCCTTCAGAACAGACGAGAAGAACTAACTTGACATTGTGCTAAATATGATCTGTGCATTGACCAGCATATCAAACAGGCAGGGCCTAATGGAGCTAGCCACCCATATGTCAGCTAGCTCAAAGTTTAAACACACAACATTTGGATTAGATCAACAAATACGGTCACCAACCTAACCATGATTACGAACACCACTCTTGTACATATGAAACAAGCACTTTAACATTAGGATTATTAACGATTATTTAAGAGGAACCACACAGATGGCCTGCCTCCAGAACAGAGGAAAAAACTAACTCTACAGTGACTGCAGAGGGCATGAGAAACCAGAAAAACTAGCAAATACTGGCCCTTCCTGGCTACTCCTATACATCTTCCCTAAATTACCACATATGTTTGTGTTGTACTGTCTCTTAATTAGGGCTGATCAATATTGTTAGGGTACTTAGACTTAATTAGATGTGATTTGTTCTCGATCTAAAGTGCTGCTGATTTTGATGACTTGAATCACCATCTCAATGCAACATTTTCATAAAGGTCACAATTCGTTTGACTTGAATTGTTTGAATGAATTAGTGTAAACCATTCTATGGCTCTATCTGGTGTCCGTCAGAAGAACTGCAGCTCATAATGTGCTATGCACCAGTCTCTACAACTGACACTATCAACTCAGCTCGACTCCATTGGCTTGGCTCAGGTATGCTTATATGGGTATGGGTCCACCTGAGTGTAGTTCATCATCATAGTGACACACAATAAACATTTAGTGACACTTACAGTACATAGAGCCTAGTGGAAACTTTGCCTCATATTTTGCCAATTTCCTGCTTGCTTGGGTCCATGCCCACTGACACAAGACTGGCAGTAACTCTGGACTGACCACTGAGTGATCTGCATGATTTATGTCACATTTACAGTCTTGCCTCATCTCCCTTGGAACCAAAGCAAAGCAGGGACCAAAATAGTATCCCATAGTCTTGTTTGGTACCCATGTAGTGGAAACACAAAGCCATTCCAAGTTCTAGAAAAGGGCCATGAGCTGTTATGTGCTGTCTTCTACTCACTGTGGTGTTTCTTGTTGCCTTTGTGAGTCTCTGGTTAGCGGTGATTTGCCGTGTCATTGACGCATCACTGCCTTACACCCACACAAGGCCAGGAAATTTCCCTTGACAGGAAATCAGAGCTCTCCAGCTGCACTACAGGAGGCTCCTTGGACATCTTTCTCACTTTTGTTATTGATTTCATTTTTTTTCTCTTTTTTCCAAGTGCAACTTTTCCTCCCTTGGGACACACTCAAGCAAACAGTTCAGAAAGCATTTCCCACCTCAACACGGACTGCTTCATCATTGCCAGATGTCTGATTCAAACATACTGCTCTGGTATACATACTGTAGATAATCCCAGAAGTGGGATTACAAGCTGCTGAGCTGTATCCTGAGGCCATGCGTGGGCTGCGTTCGTCCCGCTAAGGGCAAAGTTAACATTTTTGCTTGTTAGATGGTGACACGTTAAGTGTAACAGTGATGTTTGTGAAAACTTGGAAGGGTCAATCAGCCACCAGATTCCCAGCATCTGTGGGAAAACTCATACAGCAGGATAACAGTTTACCCCTCATGGTGATTACTGTGCCTAGAAATAAACAGACCTCAGACCTCCATGATCACTGCAGGAATGGAGTATCGCCTTTCAAAGATTAAAAACACGACAATAAACATCAGCATTAGGGAAATGTTTTGCAGATTTTTTAAGACCCTCTATAAGATCTTATCCTCTCATTTTACAGCCACTTGAATGGATGCAACTTAACAAATAGATGCTGTGTTGTTTTTTGTTCTGTAGATTTTATTGACTCCATTTGACTGCCTCTCAAAAAGCCTTCTTGAGTCTTAAGGGTCAAACTACTAGTGTTTGTATTAAGTGGGAAACAAAGTCACTGAAATGCTGCCAAACCATCTTGGCAGATTCACAAGTGTTTTATTGTCAGGGAGTGTCTGCACCCTCTTAGCTCCACATAGCATCATCTGTTCTGTCCTTGAACAAAGACCTGAGTAGGACACCGATTAGCAGAGTAGCAGCTTTGTTTTCCCACACTGTTTAGCACATCACCAGAGGACTACTATCCAATGTTTCTGTGGCAGGTTCCTAAATCTCCATCTTAATCTATAAGTCAACTCTTCAAAATGTGTTTGAAGTGTTCTGTTGGCTCCCTTCAGGGGTCAAATTCCTCTGTTCAGCAGAGTCTCCCACTGCCCAATGGTCAACATTAAACTTCATCATGTTGCAGTAGCCAAACATTATTTTTCCGTCCCAGACAAAGCCTTAAAACATTATTTGAATGCATATCAAATTTCATTCAACAAAGCTTCTCTGGAGGTCAGGTAATTGACGACATTCTCCAGTAGACCTTACATTGCTGTTTTCCTCATTTAAGCAAAAATAGCCCAGCAGCCAGTCACAAAGTTAGTTCTTATTCCGCCAAGTGACACATGCCATTGGCGTCACCGCTTTAGCCGTTCTGTCGTTCACCAGTAACCCCACTGTCATCGTTGCTGACACTGAGGTTACCGCCACTTTAGAAGTGCTGATGTATGGCTTCCTCAGCAGAGTGTCCCTTGTTGTGGGTTGCCAGGGTCTTCGGGGATAAAGTGACCCCTCGCTCTTGCCGTCGTCACCAGGAGGGTCCCAAGTGTATCGGCCGTCCTGGGAAAGTTTTATGGAAACACTGTGGGAATGTGAACTGTACGCAGACACCAGTGACAAAAAAAAGAAGGGGAGGTCTGCGTGTGTGAGGGTGGTGTGTGAACGATGGGGAAGGTGGATGTAATACAGCATGTGTTGCGAGTGTGTCTTACAGCATATGCTGGCATGCAACATGCGTCGTGTGCCTGAAAGGATGTGTGTATGTCAAAAGGCATTTCTCTTCCTCTCTCTTTCTCTTTCCTTGCTGCCTTTTTATTAGAAGCAGAAGGCGGGGGAGGAAATGGTTCAGTCATGTTTGTGGAGCAACTCAAGAGCTTTTGGGAGCGGAAGTGCCAAAGGCAGTTAATTTAGAAAGACAATGTTTATCTGGTTTAAGTAACATTTTAAACCTCACTACAACTACTAAACTGATTACTCAACTCTTTCATGCCAAAACAAATGAACTACAATGCAAACTCTGACTCTGAGTTTTTAAGGGTGATTTTCCAATACATGGTCAATTAATCAACATCAATGCCAAGACAAATGTCATCATTTCTTGGAAAAATGCAATCTGTTATCCAAGGCGTGTGGTTTTTTCTTCCATCGAATGGACTGGAAATTTGGTTGAAAACGTTTCACCACCCATCCGGGAAGTTTCTTCAACAATCTGTTATGCATGTTTAAATGACATAATGGACAAAGATAGTCCAACTTCTTAAAACAGAGCTTATAAATTTGGATTTCATTGTCAAGCAAAGCTCAAAGTCATACGATTTCTCAAGATGCATGTTGAAATTTTCCACTGGCTCCCGCCTTCCTTTCCTCCTCCACCCTCGCTCTTCCCAAGGCTCACTCTTCCGCCCTCTCTCTCTCTTTCCCACCCTCTTGCATCGAGGCCTGTGATCCATCCTTAACTGTTTCCAGACATATGTGTGCTGCAGGCCTTAACCCCTTCCCCAAAGATAACAAAGACCCCCCCTCCCCTCATCATTCTCCCCCTGCCCACTTAGAAAGTTTCATAAGGCCTAAAGTTTGGTTAACTCCGGCACAGGAAAGATGTTAAATAGAGCTGGGTAATTACCTCTACCATGTTTTATATCATAATATTGAATTATGACACTGTGATAAACACTGTTGTTTTAAAACTCAGATTTTATGCATTTGCTTTATTTTAATGCTGTGAAAGCCAGCACATAACAAATCAGGTTGTTTTCATTTTTGCATTTTTTTAAATCTTTCATGTTGTGTCTTTTACATCATTTTTGCATTTTTTAACCTTTTTTCCATCATTTAGTGCATCTTTTTTATTATTTTTGTGTCACTTAGGACCCTTTGTCTCTTTTTTTTTATCTGTTTTGAATCTTTTAGGTCATTTTTTTGTTTTGCATCTTTTAATATTTTTTGTGTTTTTACATTTTTCTGTATTTTTCATCTTTTTACATTTTTTACACCATTTCTGCATCTTGTGCCATGTTTATCTTGTGGGTTTTTGTGTCTATTTTTGGCTTTTCTTTGCATCTTTTGCACCGTATTCTGCCCTTTTGCATCTTTTGTTGTTTTTTTAATCTTGTTTCATCTTTAAATTTAAATAACCATTGACAAATAACCATCTACTTTCTTCAGTTAAAAGATTTATTACATTGTTTTATTTTTGTGCTTCTTTTACATCATTTTCATCTTATTGCATCTTTTTTGACATTTTTGCAACTTTTTTTTTGCATATTTTGCATCTTTTATGTTGTTTTTGTCTGGTTGCATCATTTACCAATAATTTATAACCAGAAATAATTATTTAGTTTCTGCAGCTTGGACCAAAACTTACCCTGTAAACCTGAGAAAAATAAAGATTTGACATTTATTGTAATAGCTATGGATGACAACTCATATGAAATTTTCACGATAACATTTGGCTCCATTTGGATGGATGTGGTGAAGGAGGGCATGAAGGTAGTTGGTGTGAGAGAAGAAGATGCAGAGGATAGTGTGAGATGGAGGCAGATGATTCGCTGTGGCGACCCCTGAAGGAAACAGCCGAAAGGAAAAGAAGAAGAAGGAGATTTGGCTCCATTTCCCAACTCTAACGCTAACTATTAGTCACCCTTACCCGTAAAAGCACTTGATTGAGTCCCCTGACGCTGACATTACAACATGATATCCAGTTAGTATCACAAAACCATAGAAACCTTTCAATATTCAAAGTGCATTCCTGTGTTAGCAGCTTATGTGAATGCCCTCATTTTCACTTTTGTTTACACCAAAACCAATTAATGGCCCAGCACGGTGGCTAGAAGAACTCAGCCATGGCATTGTTGCCCGTGAGCGTGTTGCAAAGCCGCACACAGTGACCTGTTTGTTAGTGGGCAGAATGGTGGTGAACCAGGAACAAAAAGTGCAGACATTGTCACTGTGTCCTGGTGCACTGAGGCATCAAATTCCTCCAGAGTGAGCTGCTCCTGCACTACAGCCAGAAGCCAGGAAAAAAAAGCAGCATGACAGCAAATTCAATACTTTTTGTTTTATTTTGACCAGGGCCTAGTTTCATGTTATTTCCTTTGACTGGAAACAGATTGCAGTGACATTTATTTTCTCAACTCTCACTTAACTCTCAGGGTCTCATGAAGACAGGAATTCATCTATCATGATGTCACCTTAAACTCCTATAGAAAAAGGCTTGTCATGTTGTGTTAATCGGGATGAATCAAATGTTCAGTATGAGGACAAGTGTTGAGATTAGGTTAGGAAGCCTTTATGGCTTCATTTGAAAGAAGCATAGAGCATATGAAGCACAGTGTTACCTTGTCACCTCCTTTGGCAGTAGTGAATGTAAATCCATGTTTAATGTAGTTGTGATGCAGTTGCGATGTCACAGATACCCTCACCAGCTCCACCTTGTATTAAAATGTATCCAAATAAGTTCTCCTGATCATGAGAAATACAGATAAATGCAAACTGAAAACACACTGTGATCACTTCTGCATGAGCCTCAGTGGGAGGTAATGTGGCTCACATTGTGTCCAGATTTCATGAAGGTGTAAATACAACATGGACAATATGATCACATTTGTACCATAATCAGATACCACTTTATATGATTTGCTGTTCAGGTTTGCCTGTATGTTGGCATCCAGATCACATGTGATGGGGAGAACATTTTAATAACCATGTGTATTACCATTCATTATCTGAACAACACACTGAACAACACACTGATTAAAAGAGTCTGGTTGAATATGAAAGATAAACTCATTCTTTTTTTTCTTTCAGAACAAAGTGCATTGTTGACGTCCAACATGAAGAGTGTGACAGTGTCCACTCTGCAGCTGACAGTCACAGTGACAGGTGAGTGTTTGTTTTGCACATTACCAACATAAAGCCTTTGATTCTCACTGCCTTAGTCTCAGTTTTAACATTTTGTGGAAGATATAAATGCATAGATGTAGAGTCTAGGTTTCCTTCCACAGCTAAGTTTTACTGTTTTGTATCTTGTCGTATACAAAAACTGTGTACAGAACTACAACTGTTACATCTAGGGAAAATATAGTTTTGTGACTTTCCATGTGCCTTTCCCACTTGATACTAGCTGGTGCAAATTTATGGTGACACATTTATATTTAGTGAAGTTAGAAAATAACAGTTTTATTAATTCAAGCTTCGAGTACTTTGTTTATGTTTATTTATGTTCTTTTTCTTGATAATTATATTCATTGTGGTGGTAATTTTGTTCATTTTTTATTCTGTTGATTACTTTGCTCAGCTTGGTTCATTTAGCTGATCCAGTGCTTATTCTGTTCATTTTCATTTAATGGTTAGATATCAGCTTTTACTGTATGTTGAAAGGGTTAGATTCCTAAAATTGTTATAAGATGTGATTAACATAAGAAGTTTATTTCTGTGTTTTATTTGACTGCAATAAAGCTCAGGATAAACATCTGCAGAGAGAGTATTTTTCTTATCTTTGAGATAACACTACACTTTGAAGTGAAAGACAATAGATGGTCTTGAATGGACTCGTGTCATTTTAAATACATCTGTCACTGACATAGCATCATTATCTTCCCTCTTCCTGCTCCAGACGACTTGGATCCTTCATCATTTAGAGACTGAACAGAATGTGGCTTGTGTTGTTGATTTAACCTGTGACCTGGTGCTGCTGCCTGTGTGCCCCTCACCCTGACCTTCTCTTTGTTTTGTAAACCGTAGCTCTCCTGTCTCTGTGGCCTGATGTGTCCTGCCTGGAGATCACACCCGGGGACAGAGAGTTCATCCTGGCTCAGGGCTCGTCTCTCACCCTGACCTGTTCCGGCTCCGGGAATATGACCTGGGAGTTTAAGAGGGACGATGTGCCGTATGTCCAAGTTGAACAAGCCCTGTATGGGAAGCAGAGCTACAAGATTGTGAACACCAGTGACACCTCCAGTATCCTGACACTGTGGGATGTGAGCTGGAAGCACACAGGGGTCTATCAGTGCGTCAGTCAACACACTGGAGACACTAAAGAGGTGGCTGTGTTCGTCCCAGGTGGGTTTAGCTGAACATCACAGTTTAGTGACAGGGGACACAGTTGACTGCTTTAAGAGCTTGATAAAATTGGAGCCTGATCATGGAAGACTCATTTACATTTCAATTCAATTCAATCTTTATTTGTATAGCGCCAATCATAATCGCCGATTATCTCTAGGTGCTTCACAATTCGA
>JAQQAE010013103.1:0-12886 GCA_029823295.1 Pseudamia nigra | reverse complement strand
TGGTCCAGAACGGATTAATTGGTTTTACATGTATTCCTATGGAAAAAGTTGGATCGTACAACGACCGGTTCGGAGACTGGCCGTGACGCCGGAACGGATTATCGTCGTTGTGCGAGCTTCCACTGTAGCGGTACTGGACTGTCTTTTCTCTTGTTTCTTGCCATAATACGGACTTGTACAGCAGTTGTAGTGACACTAACAGGGCTACCCACCCTTTCTCTGCACATTAAGAAGAAATTACACAAATTAACTCTTGACAAGGCCTGTGTTCCAGTGACTACCGTGTGATGACTATCTTCTGATGAGGGAATGCCATGAGTGTGCAAAGCTGTTATCAAGGTAATCTGACTACATTGGACTATCCACATAACGTGCTTTAACACTTGTTTAACACTTTTTTGTTTACTGCTCTTTCACAGTATGGATGCCTTCAGTCTTAATGTACATTGTTGAAAATTATAAAAATGAAGAAAAAACATTGAAGGAGGCGTGTCCACATTTTTCACTGGTAGTGTTTCCTTGTCATTATTTCAGAGCCTATTCATCAAATTCAAAAAACCATGCTATGCTGACATCATATAACTCAAAGTTGGTTTTAATTTCTGTGTTCATTGCCGTGAGCAATGACACACTACACTCCTGTACCTCCACCGCCATTCGTCCAAATATGGTTCCATCCTGTTTTCAGCTCCAAAATATCATCCAAGATGTGACAAACTGATTGGCCTCAAAACCAATGGGTGATGTCACAGTCACTTTGTCCATTAATGGATACAGTCTATGGTTCATAGCAGCACAAGTAATAGAAAATATCTTAGTAAGCAAAATTGTTTGAAAGAAAGCCTTTTGTTGCAAAATACAGTGACAAAATGGGAATGAAAAACCTCCTCAATGTGAACATAATTATGAAATATAAACCGAATAAAGCAGAAAATCAACATTCTTGGACTTCCAGTGATTAGAGAGACAGAATAAGGGGTGAAAAATGAAATGTATGTAAATTTATAGTGCTCGTTAGCAGCTCCACAAGAACCATACATAATGTGTGTACATAAAATCTCTCATTAGGAGTCAGTGATGATTTTTTATGCCCTTAAATAGGACAAGTGGTGGGTGAGAAAAACAACAGCTTGAAATTCAAAATGTCAACACATTACTTCTAAAAGAGTGAGATAAATAGCGGCAGATAGACAGCCAGAGAAAGAGAAACACAGGGAAAGGATGTTTGTCTTTCTGGTGCTGCAACATGTAAGCCTTGTGAAATTACCGGGTGGGGGTTGTGTTGGTAGGAGGCGGTAAATATTATCGCTTCAACCATCTCTCCCCCATGATCGCACACACAGCTCATACACGAACTCACAGCCCCATCCTCCCCTTCTGCCTGGAGTTCCAAATCCCTCAGACTGCCAGCCTAAGCAGTACGCACCCTCACACACACATATAAACAAAAGGGGATTAAATAGACAGACACAAAGCTACACACACTCTCTTTCTACACAAATAGGTATAAACACACACGCCCTCCGTGCCCCTGCGTTTTCTCTCACTCTTGTTTTTCGTTGCCTGTCTTCTTGTCGGTATCTTGCAAACTTGGTCCGCATGCAAACAACTAACACACGCACAAGAGAACACACACACGCACACGCACGTACGTACATGTTAATATAGATGCTGTTTGCATGGAGAAACACCTCCATGAAAAATGAAACGCAGAGCAAAAGGCCTGCCGAGTGTGTCGACAATGACTTTCTCTCTTCACAAGCTACTTTCTCTCCTTTTAAGGCAGTTCAACAGTGGCCTCTCTCTCCAAGTCCACTTCAGTGACTCTACACTTCTGCCTTTTTTCCATTATATGTCTCTCCTCTCTCATTTCATTTTGTTTCATCTGTCCCTCCTCTGTCTTTCTGCAGCTTTGTTTTTTCCATTTTGTCTCCCTGCTATCTACTCAGCACTGTAGCAAGAGCCCATCCATATAAGTCATTTAACCCAGTAGTGAGCCTGAAAATCTCATTTTTCTTTAACCAAGTGGAGGAAACTGTCAACAGGCGAGACAATACCACTTGTTTCCAATGCAAATCAATTTGCGCCAAGAATATTCCTGCACTCAAGTGCCATACTCGAATCAAGCATGATAGAAGTGACGTGTTGTGCTGTCTTGTGTGGTTTGTAATGAGGCTTTTATTTCGAAAATGTTCCAGAGAAAAGAACGATTGCACTGAAAATAAGAGACATTATCTCGCCTCTACAGTCAGATTTATTAGACTGTTTCTCAGAAAAACAAACTTGTAAGACTGAAAATGAAGCTCTTTTTGGCAGTTCATTTGCAACGCTCCCTCCATACAAAGGCATCTGTGCAGCTGTCCCTGTTTGCCCTGTCTGCAGTGTGTCAAGTCCTGTTCAGACCAAGCATCAACATCCATCCTGAGATATCCAGATACAAGTCTCCAGGTGTGACGGCTTATTTGGACCTGGTGTGTCTTTCCCTGGTCAATTCTGATTGGATCTGACTTTCCATCTTGGAATAAAGCACCTATACCAGTAATAAAAAAAAATATATATAAAGATGAAGAGCAGCAGTTCAACCCTGGACAGTAATGGCATTATTCACAAAGAAATATGAACATATTGTTATGTTTTGTAATATCCTTTTTTTCCTGTGGGTATGTAGGGATGTATTCTGTGTATAGAAATTAATTGTAAAATATGTGTGAAAGTATTATGTGTATATTTGCATATGAGTAGCTTATTATATGCTGCATTTAATTTCTATATAAGGACCATTGGTTCATGAATGGATTACTGAACATTGTAAATATAATTATCGAGACACTAACCATTTAGTAATTAAAGTACTTGGCAACAAATGGGGAAGGATTAAATAAGTTTATACTTCATCCTACTTAATTTTCGAGCATGTAAACTTGCTGAACATGCAAGATATTTTTTCTATTTTTTACCTTCTTTGTCTTTTGTATATACATTGTATATACATTGTAACAACACTTAACAACAATCCGTAGTGGGCTAGCACCACAACGCTGGGCAGGGAGCCTCTGCCAATGGACGTGACGCCAGAACGGATTACATTCGTTAACAGGAGTACCAGTGTATTTGTGTTTTAAAGACATTTTAACATGGGACTCAATGGGACTGAGTCACTTTTGGAGGCAGCCCCACTGGACAATGATGGTACTGCAGTTTATGACACGTCTGTGTCAAAGCTCAGACATGAAAACTTCCGCTTGATCTGAGCAGGGCCTCAGTCACAAGAGTCAGTTATGGATGTCAGAAATGGATGTACTTTTACTCAGCTACATGTAGTTAAGTAGCTTGTTAAAAACATGTACTTCTGAGAATAGGGAACCAATATTAGAAAGTACTTTTTACTCTTACAGAGTTACATTAGGGTACACTCCTTAGTGAGCTTTTTAATCAGAAAAATCAAAATAACAAAAAGGTGCAAAAATTAGGAAACCAATGAGGTAAATTAAGAAAATGAACAAACTAAGCAAGAAAAACAGCAAAAATTACAAAAATAAAATGGACCAAATGAACAAACTTAGTAACTAGTGAGCAAAAATGCTGAAGTAAGTGAACAAAAATGAGCCAAATATGCAACAAAAGGAGCAAAAATGCTGAAATATATGAACAAAAATGAAAAACATAAACATCACAATAATCAAAAAAAATAAAACTCTGAAGTTAAACCAAAAACTCTAGTAATAAAAGATGAACAAAAAACAAACAAGAACGAACAATACAGTAAATATGTGGGTTGAATACATTTCTAATTATGCAATTACTCGCTGTTTGAGTAGTATTTTTGGATTTTTTTGAGATACTTTTTCACTCTTCCTCAAGTACTGTACTTATTCTTAGGAGTACTTCTACTTCTAGTTGAGTCATTATAATTATAAGGTGGTAATACTTTTACTTGAGTACCATGTTGCATTTACTCAACCCAACACTGTCAGTTGGCTACAGTGCAGCGCTCTCTGACAACTATCAGCTTTGCTTTTTCAATCTGGAAAATTTCACCAGAACATATTGACCCCCTATTGATTGTTTTCCTCCGTTGCATCCCACCACACTACCACAGCAGACTGTCACATGGCCTGTAGCATAAAAAAATAGATTGGGTAGTGTAAAGGGGTGGGGTGTGTGATAGCAGCATGAGAGGGCGGCAAATACTCCCCCCCACACACACACCCCGCAACCCCATACCCAACCGCCGCCGTGCGCCATTCTCCTAGAGAGCGGCTGAAATCAGAGCTCTCGAGAGCATTTCAGGTTCATACGATGAGCCGCAGCAGACAAAACAAAGCAAGGAGGGGATGATAAAAGGCAAAAGAAAGAGGAGGACGAGTAGGGAAAGCAGTCATAGATATAGGATGAAAGATGGGATAGGTGCTACAGAGAAGTGAGAAAACAAGGCCTCATTCATAGTTCTTCCCACTCTTTATAGTATTTCCATAATCCCCATAAGGCAGAATACAGCACTTCCCCTTTGAGGGTCTAAAAAAGACTTTTCTACTCAGCTTGCAACAATTGGCATTGTTCAAAGAAGAAAGCTGGGTCTGGTTGCAGAGGAAGACTGAGATAAAGGTGCAAATGCAGCTGTGCATGAGAATTAGACCGATGCATTGTTCTGCACTGCTTCTGCCACCTTTCATATGAGTGAAACCTGTGTAAAAATTGTGTCTGGCTGCAATTAATCATAACATTATGTGTCTGTTAATATTCCAATTATTTTCTTGAGTGGTTGATTAATTATTTACTTCTTAAAATATCAAAAATGGGGAAAAATTACAACCAACATAACGATATTAAATTATTTGTTTGGCCCAACATCTGAAGATGTTCATTCAAGTCAAATTTCAAAATAGTCACACATAAGAAAACTAAAAAATTCAGCAAGACATATTGTTGACCAAAAATACAAGCACCTGTTGACTTGTCTTTACATTACAATGCATATTCGAAAACAAAAAGAATATAAAAGTTGAATTAGAACTCACATTGTACTAAATTTGCTCATATATACACACACATATATACAGCCAGAAAACTCACATATATCAAAATGAATGTGAAAAATTAATACAGTGGTGCCCCAAGTAACGAACGCTTCTACCAATGAAAAATTCGGGTAACAAAAAAAATTTTGACCAAAATTGTTTCCCAGCTAACAGAAATGTTTCGGGTTACGAATTTCGTATTATATATGCGAGTTTTCATCAGTCGAGAACGGATTAATTGGTTTTACGTGTATTTCTACAGAAAAACTCGCTCGGGCTAATGAATGATTCGCCCAATGAATGTGACACCGGAACGGATTAAATTCGTTAGCCGGGGCACCACTGTATAAAATTAAACTATATAATCTATAAAATGACCAAAACATCAGGAAAATCAACGAAATGGACTAAATAATTGAAAAAATGAACACAAATCAACAAAAACTCACCAAATGCACAAACTAAGCAGTTAATCTATATTTCTATGGCACATGGTGTTACATCTTATATTCAGATTAAAGAAAAAAAAAAAACTTATTTATGTTTACAATCCTAATAAAGTCTCTGAGTTCCACTTCTCCTCAAACTAATTTATCAGTTATGAACAGAAATGGCACTTATTTCAATAGTTAAGAGTCCATCACTGAATCAAACTCTTGCTGTCTGACCAGATAAATAGGTACAGATGTTGCAAATTGATGGCATGTGAGTATTTATGGTGTTCAGGTGTGTGTAAATATGGAGGTTTTATGATATTAGGTGTGGATATATGAAATAAACATACTGCATATATTTTTTCTTACTGCTCATGAGTAAACTATTTGGATGCTTATTTGGTTGCAAGAATATAATATGATATAGATTTGTTTATGAAGTACACCTTCGTATTATGGCTTTAGATTTTCCTTGTTCCATTACCTATATTGTTAGAGTTAAAGCTGCAGTTGGTAACTTTTTTGGTCATAATTGTTGAAACTGTCACAAAATCCCAGCAGTAGCTCGTTAATACTGTCATGTGGGGTAAAAAATGGCTATTTTTGCATCACCTGTAGCCTGTAATTTGTTTTACAAAATCCACTGCTTCTCCACCACTCCCATTAAGATTCCAGTTGGCTGTCAATCATCCTCATGCACATGCGCTAAATACTTCTCCTCATGCATGGAGTTCATATGCACATGCACTGCTGCAGTTGTAGCATGTGTGGCTAAACACTGTAATGTCTGAGAAACAAAAGACCCACAGAGCTAAATTACCAAGTCCACTTTTAGCTACAGCTTACACAGAAAAGAAGAGAAAGAAGAAAACAACAGTGGCTGCCAGAGCTGGCACCACCATGACCGGTGTTTTGACATGGGCACCAACACCGGTCATGAAGGACCGGAGATGCCAGCTTTGATCACACGTCAGAACAACGACCATAGAGAAGCCTTTCTCTGTGGCTGGAGACTGGGTATTCAGTTTAACATTAGGTTTATTTGTCACACTAATTCTACTGGTTTAAAAAAGTTTTGTGACTGTTCTGATATGTATGTGTTTGCTGCATTTTCTTACTTTTCATGTAGAGAGTGAAAGGCTGTTGTTTCATAACAGCAATGCAAGCACTGTGTATGATAAGCTTTGACTGTTGGTCTTGAACAGATATGCTTGTATTTGATAACTGAAGCTTTAAATAAGGGTCACACCATTGATTTTCAGAAATGCTAAGAAATGCCTTGGGCTATTATGCGATATTGAAGCTGTGAGTATTCATAACTTAATTTACTATTTTCTTGGTCAACACCACAATCTGTCTAAAGCAAAAGTTTTGAAAACACTGGCAACATTTCATCCAGACGATGTTTTCCTTTGAGCTGTGTCCAAATTAAAATAAATTCAATACTTGTTTTCTATAATGCATCAGGAATTTTATTTATTTATTTAATTATTTATTTTAAAAGAGATGCATCGTGTCACTAAACTTTTCGAAAGTTTCAATGTGGATCTTTTATTAAAAGAAATGAAATAACACCACTAGCATCATTCCAGCTGCCAAGTGATTAAGCAAAAAATAAAAAAACGATGAGACCCAAAGGAAGTTCAGTATCGTCTAAGATGTAAACAGCCCAGTAAGATGCTTCTGGCTTCAGGAATTCTATGGCTTACAGTGGAAACTTTCATCACACCCTTCTGTCTTCACCCATGCATCAAAAGAGAAATGCTTGCTCACTCACCCTGGTATCGAACAGTCTTGCGTGGAACTGGGTTCCAGTTCAGACACAGTGACTTCTCCCATCCAACCAGAAACACCAGGAGCAAGACCTTTGTCCCGCCCATGGCTCCCATGTCAGCGCCTGTTTGATGGAAGTGGCGTTGAGTGATGGATCGAGCGATCAATCAGACGATAAGATGGAATCGAGAAAGCAGCCGGGCTCCTGGCAGCCTGCCGGGAATAAGGGAAAAAGCAACACATCAGCTCGATGCAGCATTTCACTTCCCTTATTGGCTCGGCTGTTTATCAGAAACAATTTTGTCACAGTGTATAAAAGAGGCACATTTTTCAAAAAGTCACACGTTCAAGCTGCATTAAAAGATAAATTTCTCACTTTGAAAGGATGCTGGATGCAAGTGAACACGATGATCAAAATCCACAAATATGTAAAGCAGAAATGAGACATACAAATCATTAAAACCAAGAAGGATATGGCTTCTTGGTCCATGTTTCTCAGTCCGTAGCGCTGTATATGTGTGCATGCCAACCAAAACAAACCAAACATTCTCATAACTTTTGTTGTGTCTGTGTGTGTGTATGTGTGTGGGGGGTTGTACAGTAAAGTTTTCCTCCCTCATTCAGAGTGATAATCCAGCTATCGCCACTCAGAGCTCCGAAATAGCTTATCGCTGCACCCTTGTCAAGCCAATTCAGCAGCAGTATATTAAACTGGGGCTGAGTTATCAAAGTTAATTGGCGCTGGCAACGCATCAAATGCCAATGTGTTGGGAAATGAATGTCGAGGCAAGGACAATCCAATAGCACTGTGTTGTAAATGAATTGGTTTATACTTAATGAACATGTCAAGTGTGTGGCGACGGAGCAGCATTACAGTCCAATAACAACGCGTTGTGATTGACTTGTTAGGGAGCTACAGGTGAAGCTGATTAAGAGGGGAAAAAAAGAGGAACTTCACTTTGGAATACAACTTATGAACAACAAGGACACAAGTTTCTTTTATGTGCTTCTGAAGACCTGCCACCTGTCAGGCAAACTTAGGACGTCAGTTAACTTTATGGAGTCAATTATACATGCATGCATCCCACTAAAGCCATCACGAGGTGCCGCAAAAAAACTTTTCATCACCCTCCATTT
This sequence comes from Pseudamia nigra, assembly GCA_029823295.1. Lineage (NCBI taxonomy): Eukaryota > Metazoa > Chordata > Actinopteri > Kurtiformes > Apogonidae > Pseudamia > Pseudamia nigra. Next base: position 4,524 of record JAQQAE010013103.1, on the reverse strand, counting down.
CACTAGTGGGGAATTTCAGTTTGAACACAATGTCTTTTCTTATTTTTAATTATCTTGGGCAGCTGTCACGTGTGGATTTGCAGCAGACACCTGCACTGTGCATGATGAAGTGAGAGCTGGGAGAGAAGAAATGTCATGAACTGCAAACTAAGAGTGGGAGGGTGTTATATGAAGGATTTGACACTGATTTAAAGAGTGCATTCAACAAGCAAATCCAAGTTTTGAGGTGCTGCATGTAATGAAAACTTTAAATCAAATCAAATTTATTTCTTATACAATATAGTGTGACAATTAAAAAGAATACAAAAGATGCAACTATGCTCATTTGCAACCCTTGTCTGTTTTTAGGCTTTTAATTAACAGTGGTACAGGTATAAAGTCTTAAAGGACCCATATTTTAACAGTTAAATTCATATCTGCACAGGTTATACTATATGTGTCTATCTAAGACTTCTGAAAAAGGGTGCAGATCAAATAAAGTGCAGTGAATTGATTTTTCCTTGGTTTCCTGAAGGCCTCTATATACACTCTGCCATATACACTTTGTTTTCACTTAGAGGAGTTGAAACCTCCTACTTTTCAATAGAAAACGCTCTGAGTGATCACACTGGAGGTCTGAGATGCACCTGGATCAGACTCTAGCACAAGGTCATTGTAAAGACTGGAACTCTGGGTTACAGATGCTTTGGCAAACAAATTTTTCAGGTTACAAGGAAGACGTCTAGCAAAATTTTGTCACGTGCAAAAACTCAGGTTCCAAGTAAAACAGTTCCCGAGTGCTTCATATTTGTGCCTTTTTTCACCTGAAATAGTGCTTTGTTTTGTGCTTTTTCATCATGAGGCATAAGAACGATGCTAGTAGTAAGAAGAAAACCTGTAATATGATCTCGATGCAGCTGAAACACGAGATAAGCGGAGCTGACTTGGCTCGTTATGCTGGTAGCCGCATATAGCTATTGTTACTTGGTGAAGTGGGTAGCACTCATGCCTCCCAGCTAGAAGGTCCTGGGTTCAATCCTTAACCGGGCAGCGGTGCATGTTCTCCCCGTGTCTACGTGGGTTCTCTCCGGGTTCTACGGCTTCTTCCCACAATTGCTTAATTGGTCACTCTAAATTGCCCCTAGGTATGAATGTGAGTATGAATAGTTGTCTGTCTCTATATGTGCCTCTGGCCCAGGTTGTCATTGTAAATGAGAAATGGTTCTCAACTGACTTACCTGGTAAAATAAAGATTAAATAAATAAATCATCCTGCCAATTCTGGACAGAGGAGGGAACCTAAGATGATATTGCACAGAACTGGGTCTTTATTTACCCTCACGCAGCATGGCAGTCGTACAGAACATTTCTCAGGGAACATTAATGCAGCACTAAGACTTTCGTCTGTCCCAGGCTGTACAGTTGCTGTGGCTAAGAAATGTAGCATTACACACAGCTATCACAAACAGCTCTTCTACACATGCATCTCCGCGCCCATTACGTAATGACGTCACACACCAGATTTGCATTGTCACACCCACTTAAAGCAACAGGCTTAACCTGTAACAGGAGTTTTCTTGGGTCTTGGAATGGATTAATTGGTTTTACATGTATTCTTATTGGAAAACCGGGCCCGGCTCATGAGTTTTCATTTCATGAGCTTTCATTTCATGAGCTTGATCCCAGAACGGATTAATCTTGTAACCTGAGGTACCACTGTACAGAAAATATACAATTATGTTGGCATGCTGTAGGGTGTGGGGCTAATTTTAGCTTGAATACGATTAGCTTGAACCTGTGATGTTTTAAAAATTTGAAGTTCACTGACTCATGGGGGTGAAGCTAATGCACATCAGCTTGACTATGACATGTGATGCTACAAATCATAAAAATTCATTATGCCTTGTTTTTAACATTGTCCATCTTGTGTAGATATCTCTCAGACAATCAGCCATGAGTAAATTCAGATTTTTATAAACCACAAAATTCACAGTAACACAGGTACATGTTAATGAAATAAAAATGATAACAGACAGAGTAGGTAACAACTAGAAAAACTAATGTCCTGTTTAGACCTAGCACTAACACACGACCTGAGATGTCAACTATATGTGCAAGGTGTCTTGTCTGGCCACTTGTGATTGGATCTGCTCATCCCCATAGACTAAATACGAGAGATGGATGCAGCCTCGGTGATGTCACCTGTGGGTTTCTGAGGAGATGTGCAGAAGTTCAAACAAGGAGCATCTGGGCGCCGCCAGATAGGCAAAAATGAAGTTAGAGTACATGTGGAGTGTGTGTGGAGCTGAGGTGAAATGATGGAGACCTCTGGCTCAGACACACCTGTCAATGAAAGCACGGATACCCATAATTATGCACAAATATTGGCCTTGGTATCATCTAAGCTGACGATGTACAGTATATTAAACCTCACTCCCCGTACAGTGTTCACAACGGTGAAACTAGAGACCAAAACTGTTGTTTGCACCACGCTGTTCAAACATCTATTTATGCCCTAAAGTTGAATGTTCTAACCTGGCACTCTGTCGGTAATGACTCACGTTTGTAGCCAGCCCCCAGTGGTCACTGAAGGTACTGCACTTTTTGACATTTCTGGATTTAACACTGCTCAGTCGTGGAAGGTGCCATTTGCTATTGCCACGCAATATGCACATTAACCAGGTGCTTTACAGCTGAACACACAGCTCAGAAGATCATTTCAAAGCAAATTTATTGTCCTAGTCCAGTATTTTTAAAGCTTGTTTGTACAAAGACATTATAGGTTCCACTGCTGTTTACAGTGGTTCCACAATAAGACTAAGAAATTAACAAAAAAACACAGCACATGTACATTGAGTAGCTTCTGAAGGTAAACAAAAACTCATTTGTCAAAAACAATTAAGATTAGTCTTGCCAGGCTTATACACTTTGCTGATGTTGTGCGTCATACTTTAATTAAGAGTCGAAGGCAACACTGAAACATCTGAACTCATTTACTTTTTCACTTCACTTTGTTCATGAGCAATAGTTATATTAAAGCCTTCACATAATTTACATCTTATTAAGAAACACACTGAAGCAGTTTTTGTACAATTTAATTTAGTTTTGATAGAATTCAATAGGAACACATCTAAGTAAAACAGAGAGCTCTGAAGCTGTTAAACAAGCTGACAACAACTTAATGTGAAGCATCTCAAGGTCTTAAAGACAATTCACAAAGCATTCTGCCCACAGTGACTACCGTGACAACTGTTTACAGCCCTGTTGTGTGGATTACCGGTATCCAGAGAAACACGGGTACTTTGTGTGAAGAGATGGCATCTTTAACTGGAATGTAATATTTTAAAGCTGTCAGCTATTTATTGATAACAAATGGAAGCAGAAATTTGAATGATCAATATCTTAAAAGCCAAGTTCATCAGATTTATATTTGCCTGAATTCCAAACTTGAACCTCTGTCAGGATGGGTAGATGCATGATGTTCACATGGTATATGATAAGCACGAGTATTTAACAGTATGTCATTTAAAAGTCAGTATTAACTACATTGATGAGCAAAGGTCTGTAGCACTCAAGTATATTTACACCTTTACATGTACCTGGGTAACTTTTCAAATAAATTTATTTCTGAGAGTAGTGTGGTGGAAAAAATGTAATTCTACTCAGGTACATTTGACCGGGCATAAAGCCAATCACATTTAATAAATGAACAAAATAATCAAGTAAATTAACAAAATGAAGAAACTAAGTGACAAAATGAGAAGAAATTTCCAAAAAAAAAAAAAAAATCACAACAATGCATAAAATAAGCAAAAAAATTAAACAAAACAACAGAATTACAAAATGACTGAAACTGTACAAAAAAAAATCAAAAATAAACTGAACAAAATATCAAATATATCAAACACAAATGAACAAAATAAGCAACAAAATAAACAAAATGAAGAAAACAATAATAAGCAATATAATTATGAAATTGAGCAAATAATCATCAAAACATGCAACGAAAAGGCAAAATAAACAAAATAAGCCATAAAGTGAAGAAATTATGCACAAACAGTACTTAAATAATAATAATAATAATAATAATAGTTAAAGTTTATAAAATAAACAAAATAAGCAACTTTGGTCAGCTTTGTTGTTGTTGTAACGTGCTTTATAAATAGAGTTTCATTCATTCATTCATTCATTCATTCATTCAACAACATTGAACAAAAGCAACAACATATGCATTATAGTGACCAAATATGACCAAAACATCTATGTGAATACAATATATTATGCTGTAATAAATTCCATGTTAAGAATCTACTCACTACTTGAGTAATGTGTATATGAGATACTTTTTGCTCATATGTTTATGAGTACTTCTATATCTACTGGAGTCATTATAATTACAATATTTTTACTTGAGTACTGATTCTGTGTACTTTACCCACCACTAATGAGAAGACACCAAGTGTGAGGATTCCTGTCAGCCCCTTCCCTCTGGGTCATGTGTGAGTGTTTGTGTGTGTTTATGTGGTGTTTTGATTCACTGCTGCTG
>JAQQAE010013102.1:0-12886 GCA_029823295.1 Pseudamia nigra | reverse complement strand
AGCTGGGATAGGCTCCAGCACCCCCCCCGACCCTCACGAGGATTAAGGGGTAGAAAATGGATGGATGGATGGATGGATTTGTATTTTCCTTTGTTTTAAAATTTGGTTCGAATAAATAAATAAATAATAAATTTAAAAAAACATGAATAGGCAAGTTTGTGAGTCAGTAAAAAAGGGCTCATTCCTAAACTAAGTCTAGAAACCAGCTCTCATAAGATGTCTCCAGGAATGACTTCAGAGTTAAATGAATCGTCGGCGTGGTGAGCTCCCACATGAAAACGCTAACATGTACTGTACGTGGACTCAGATTTCACACGACTACCCGCATCATGTCCTGTCGAAGGATAAACACCAGGTCTGATTTAAAGGTCATGTCCACAGACCTTTCTCTTGTATTTCTGTAGCTTTAAATCATCATCACAGGCCCCTTTTCCACCTTTATGCTGTACACTGTGGCTCAAGGCATCATACACTAAGACCAAACTCAAACATCCAAATGACAGAATTTTATATTTTTACCAATACATTTTCATGTGCTCATTTTCTTGATTATTTGTCCATTTATCTTCGCATTTTGTTGACATTTCCTCATTTTGCTCCTCTTAGATTTTCAGATTATTTTGTTCATTTTCTTGATTATTTAGTCAATTTTCTTTGGATTTTGTTCACATTTCCACATTTTGCTTCTTATTTTGATAGTTTTCATTCATTTTCTTGATTATTTGTCCATTTTCTTAGGATTTTGTCCACATTTCCTCATTTGGTTTACTGTATTGTTAAATTTCCTTAAACTTTGAGATTATTTTGTTCATTTTCTTGATTATTTTGTCAAATTTTTACATTTTTCTTAAGATTATGTTCACATTTCCTTATTATAGTGCTTACTTTGTTCATTTTCATAAAATTTCCAGATTACTTTATTCATTTTCATGATTATTTTGTCCATTTTTGTTCATTTTGCTTCATACTTTATCCATGTCCTTTTTAAAAAAAAATTAGCAGTCTTTTAATACACGGTATGTGCAATTAAACAGTTTTTATCTCAACTGTTATTTTCTGATGTAAATGAACTGTAAATGTAATGTCAGGCAAAAACACAATGACAAAAAGTCACAGTGTTCCACTTACATCTATGAGCAGTTTGACTTCGTGTTTCTTCAGATCCCCACCGATCTTTGCCGCCAGGAGGACACAGGCTCCGGCGCAGAGTTTACGGTTCTGTTTGTTGAGTTTACCCTGAAGGACGAGTTTTTCAAAGTAGACGAACGCCATCGCCACCGTCGGCTCCTCGTACCCACACTCATCCTGGGCCAGTTTCCGGATCTCCCTCTTCAAGCTGAGTGCAGAACAATAAAGAACAATTTAAAAAGTTAGATTAGGTGAAATATGTGCTTCATGCTGTTTAAAAAAAAAAAAAAAGATTCATCTTTGGGCTTTTTGCCTTTATTAGATAGACACAGTGGGGAGTGAGTGTGGGGAGTGACAGGAAAGGGGCCAAGGGCTGGATTTGATCCTGCGTCGAGTCGTGTGGGGGACGTTACCAGGTGAGTCACCCCGTGTGCTTCATGTTTAATATGTGTTTATTTGACATAAAAAACTGGATTTGACAAGCAACAAGTGATGTTTGTCATGAGTCATCATGGTCTCAAACATTTTAGTTGGACCCTCTAACAAGTGATCTGGCGGTCCGTCTTTAAATTTTGCTCCGTTATCAAGATATTACGGCAAATAATCTTGACAAGATTGAGACATGCGCTGAAGCACTACACTGCTAGCAAAAGCCCCGTCGCACTGAGCAGCGACTGTCGGCAACGAATTGCAAACGGCATTCTTGAGGGAGATCCCAAAATGATGCAAAATGTTTGCGGGGGTTCTCAGTTTCCTCGCATGAGTCGCAGTGGGCTCACCCACGAGTTGATGGAATTTTGAACATGTTCAAAAAAGCTCTGTATGTTGATTTTGCTGCTTCATTTGTTCATTTTTGCTCATTTTTCTTGATGATTTTGTTCAGTTTTTACCCCTCAGCCTACACAAGGGTATCTCATGAAAACAATAACTCAAGAAGTAAATCATGTTGGCTTTTTCAATTAATTCATCTTCTTGATTTTCTATTGCTCAGTTTTTTAATATTTTGTTGGTCATTTTTAATTTGCTGCACTGTGTTGATTATTATGTTTATCATCACTGTTGTTTATGTGTTCAATTCATAATTACTTTGCTTTATTCTTCATTTTATTGCATATTTTGTTTAGTTTTGTCCTTGCTCCCTTCATGACTGTCTGCAGAAAAGGCACAAACGAATGCATTAAGAATTCACCCAAAAGTGAACGGGTTGAGGCTCAAAATTTCCAGGAGGATCCAGAAATACGCATCCAAAAATGACCCCCTCCTGTGATTAAATAAAACCTGAACCTGATTTGGTTGAATGGTATTTTACCTCCTGATCTTGCTGAGTGTGAGTCGTATGTGCGGGAACTTCTCCTTGAAGGTTTCGTTCATGTCCTTCTTCAGGTCGGAGGGCTTGACGTATTCGATGACCGTCGTCTGAAAAGGGAAACCAGAGGAGGTGTCAGCGTGAGAACATTTCAGCACCGACCTGGACCCGATGCTCACACACCAGTGTCGGATTCCAACACCGTCACACAATAAGGCGGCACCGAGCCACGCCGGCGGAGCTTCAAAAAACAAAAACAAAGCCGGTGGAAACAGAGAAGGCCTTCATTCTGCCCTACAGACACAAAACTATGCAAACAGCTAATCTGAGAAAATTAAGTTTTCATTCATTATTTTAAGTCGTTTTGTTGATTGTATTTACATTGCTGATTTTACTCATTTGGTTCGTTTTCTTAATTATTTTGCTCATTTGTCTTTATTTTGTGTCATTTTCTTCTCATTTTTCTATTTATACTGTTCACTTTTGTTCAATTTCCTATTTTTACTTCTACTGTCCTTTTTTTTTCATTTTCCAGATTCATTTTTCCTTCTCATTTTGTAGACATTAGTGGGTATTTTCTTCACTTTGCTTTATATTTTCTCCATTTTCTGGCTTACTTTGTTCATTTTTGTTTATTTTGCTGTAATATTTGTTCACACTTCTTCATTGTGTTTCATTTTCCAAACTACTTTGTTCATTGTGAGTCTCATATTTTGAATCTTTGTTCATGTGTTTCTTGATTTCGCTTTTTAATATGTTCATGTTTGCATCTTGGTTATTATTCTTGATAAATAATTATTATTGTGATACATATATTTAATCTTCTGACATGTCATGACAGATTTTTGTCCCTATGATGATAAAACCTCAGATTTGGTTAATTTGATTTATTTTTGAATTAATGGCACGAAAGCAAAAAACAAACAAACAAACAAACAAAACAAATTGAGGTTTTTCATCTTTTTGTATCTTTCATGTCATATGCCTCTTTTTTTGTTTTTCTTTTTACAGTCCTTATCTGTTACATCACATGCTTGCTTTTTGCATCTTTTTGTTTTTTTGAATCCTTCATATAATATTTATTTTTTTGGCATATTTTTGACTTTACATCATCTTTTTGCATCACTTAAAACATCTTTTGTACAATTTTAATTATTTTGCTCCTCTAAATCATTTGTGTCTTTCTGTGTTACATTGTATTTCACCTTTTTGCAAGTCACTTTCTGCATTTGCTTGTCCAACAAATAAACCTTTAAATGTAATAAATAAATGCTTTAACATACCGTATATTGCGATAATTACTGATACTGACGGACATTAAAGTTTTCATTATGGTTGCGTTGTCCTGTTCTGTATTAGACATGGGCACGTGGATCAGTTTTAAAGCAGTTTCATTTCTCCATGTATGAAATCAGTGTGACCAGTGTGTTTCTATTTTAGGATTGTGTTTCTCAGTAGCAACCAAGCGTAATATAATCTGTTATTTTAGCTCATAAGTGCAGATTTACAGCATAATGTTTGCAACCAGTTGGTGTTTGAGGATAAAATGCTAAGAATTCACTGGTCCCATTCCTGTAGTAAACACAATGGCCATTGTTGCGTGATGCTTGGTTTTGTAATTGGAGGAAGAGAGAGAAAAAAAAAACAACGCCTGGCCTTGGCTGAGTATTTCAACTATGTCAGAGCGTGTTGTGTATTCTGCCAGTCTCTGTAACAAAAACAGAGCCCAGGAAAAATGAAGTGGGACTCTATAGTCAGGGCTTTTCTCTCTCTCTCTCTCTTTGGCTACAATAAAACATCCGCTCTTTTTCCAGAAAAGCGTGAGTGTGATAAGTAGTGAGACACAAACACAACATGAGCCACAGTGCCAGTGAGGGGAGGCTGGACACCGACTACTCGCGACACAGGAATAAAGTACACTATCAGTCAAAAGTCCAGACACATCATCTCCTTTAGTGTTTTCTAGATTTGTATTATTTTCAACACTAAGGTGTCCAAACATCTGAACACGTTTCATATTTTAAACTGCCTGACGTAGTCATGTGTAGCTTTGATGACAGCTTTGCATTCTCTCTTCTGATACTCACCTGAAACACGCGACTTGATGAAACTTAATTTGTGTCGCTTCTTGTCTTCTTATTGCGCTCTAGACCAGTGTTTCCAAAACTTTTTCTCTGGGCATCCAATTTTTAGAAAAACAAACTGTCACGACGCAAATCACAAATGTAAAAATCAAAAGAAGGAGTGCGCTTGTAGATACATTAATGTTCTTGGCTATTTTTAACTACTATTTTATAATATTACAAGGCCTACATCTAGAGCAGATAAATGGTTCATGTTGAAGACTTATTTTAGGTTTGTGCTTTTCAAGACATATAAACATTTTAATACTAAATAACTGCATTCACACAAACATAACAGGTGCTAATCATTACAATCACAATAATCAGAACAAAACATGTATTCAGTATGAAAAACATAGTTCTTGTTTGAAATACGGGCGACACGGGGTAGCCCTCGTGCCTCACAGCTAGAAGGTCGTGGGTTCAATCCCAACACCGGGTGGTGGAGTTTGCATGGTCTCCCCGTGTCTGCGTGGGTTCTCTGCGGGTACTCCGGCTTCCTCCCACAACCAAAAACATGCACAGTGGAACCTCGGACAACGACCGCTTCTGACAACAAAAAATTCGGATACCGACGAAAAAAGCTGCAAAAAATTGAACCTCATAATGACGAATTACGCGGACAACGACGCCCAGGTCACGCCTGCGTCACTTCCGCGTCTCGACGAGAATGACCCGGAAGTCAGAGCGCTAGCCGCTAATGCTAGCTGATAATGCTAGCCGCTAATGCTAGGGAAGCTAGCGGGTCACGTATGCGTCACTTCCGGGTCTCGGCGAGAATGACCCGGAAGTCAGAGCGCCAGCGGCTAGCAAAAATAGCGCCAGCAGCTAGCGCTAATTTCATTCATTCTGAAACAGAATGAACGGGCCGGGAGCATGTCCGCTGTCATCCCGCGGGCAGTGGCGTGGTGGAGTTGTTTACACTTATGGACGTGTGTAGTGTCCATGGACACACTACGATGTCGTAAGCCAAGGTAAGAATACATTTTACATGCATTTTTATGGAAAAAGTCGCATCGGATAACAACTGATTCGGATACAGGCCGTGATGCCGGAACGGATTATCGTCGGTATCCGAGGCACCACTGTACTAGGTTAATTGACTACTCTAAATTGTCCATAGTTGTGAATGTAAATGATCCTCTGTCTGTATAGTCATGAGGTGTCAGCCTCAAATTGTGTGAAGCGCCTAGAGATAATCAGTGATTATGATTGGTGCTATACAAATAAAATTGAATTGAATTGAATTGAAATGCCAATTGGGTTTGTGACCCAAATAAACTCCCCCGTGACCCACCTATGGATCCTGAGCCAGTGTTTGGGAATGGCTGCTTTAGACCATGAGTTGTACAAATCCATATTATGGCAAGAGACACTCAATTACCGTATTTTCCGGGTGAAAAGTCACTCTGGTATGTTAGTTGCACGAGCCAAAAAATGCATAATGAAGAAGAAAAAAAACGTGTATTAGTCGCTCTGCAGAACAAATCGCATCTGTTCGGGGAACGCAGGCAGCCGCGGCCGCGCGCTTGACAAAGAGCTCGCGGCTCGTCTCCTCTAGCGGCTGTCAGTGTGACGATCACGCTATAGTCGAATTTATTCAAAATAGTAGCCGCTGCGATGTATTTGTCGCTCCCCTCGCCAGAATATGCAAAAAAACTGCGACTTTTAATCCGGAAAATACGGTAAGTAAGAAATGAAGGTGAGTCAATATAAAAACGGTTCTTGCCATAATATGAATTTGTTCAGTAGTTGCAGTATCACTAAAAGTGCTACTGACTCTGTGCACATCCATCCTCTGCACAGTATGACTTATGGTCTAAGACTAGAAATGCATGAATTAACTCACCTGTGGAATGGAAATCGCTCCAGGTGATAGCATGTCCTGGGTTTTAACACCTTTTTTTGTTTACTACATAATTCCATAGGTGGTTTTTCACAGTTTTAATGCATTTGGTATTAATGTACAATAATAAAAATACAGAAAAAAACACTGAAGGAGAAGGCGTGTTCAGACTATTAACATTTAATGTAAATGCTGCAATTTAAAAGATCCGTATGAGGAGGATTTAGGGCAATATAACAGTGCATTTTTGTTCATTTTGTTACAAATTTGTCGATTCTCTGGGCAGTGTTTGTTCATTTGGTTGACATTTTAGTGATCCTTTTCCTCACTTTTGTTTTATCTTGTCTTACTTTTTTGTTCTTCTTTTCATTTTGTTCGTGTGGCGACAAATTTGTTGGTTCACTTTGGCAATAATTACTTTGCTCATATCATTTGTGCTGTTGATAATTTTTTGGTCATTTTCTATCGAGGTAAGAAATGGCAGAAATGAACTCTTGACTGTGTTGGCTCATGGATCTGATGAGAGAATGTCATGTGTGTTGTGACGGCCGTAACAGTGTCTAAAGCTGTCATTGAAGCTAAATGTAGATTCTTTGGACAATCGCAAATATAAAACATGTTCATTTTTGTTGTTTACGACATAATGTCACAGTTTGGATGGCTTCAGGGTTAATGTACAATGTCAAAAATATTAAACACATAGAGTGTGCCCAAACTTTTGACTGACGGTATACGTGCATTCACTCGGCCCCATCATGTCTCAGCCAATGACCTTTCAGATTAAACCTGTCTGAAACATCCTCCTTCATTCCTTTTGGAAAACAGTTGATAAAATTTAGGAGTGTTTTTTAATAAAGGAAACTGTTGCAACAGACAAATGGTTTCAGTGTTTTTGTTCCCTGTGGTTGTGGGAAGTCTGAGGACAAAAGGTCCATAATGACAAAAACATCCATTGAGAAAATCATTAACAGTGAGATAAGTTGGGATGTTTCAATAATCCATGTCAAAACAAAGGCAGAGCTATTCCACTCCAGTATATTCTGGACAAAAACAAGCATTCTGCTCTGCTCTCAGGAGGACGAGGCTGCGGTTGATGTTGTTGGTGGTGTTGGACGCCAGCAGTAAGTGGACTTTCTCACCATGTACGAGGGGAAGATGAGAACTCTCTTGTGTTTCCCACAAGGCCACTGGGGGTCATCCAGTAGATTGGGGTCGTATTCGCGAAAATCCCCCAGATCATTCCCTATTGAACACACAACACATGCAGAGCCAATAGTTAACATCTGCCAAATTATTTTCAAGGATTAACATAACCCTGTTTCCAACAAAGTAACGTAAATAAAAACACAGCGTGATGATCGATGAGAGCCCATATTTCAAACCCATGGCGAACATATTATGAAACTGAACTGCTTGCTGAAATTTACATCCTCATTTTGAATTTATGCCAGAAACACCTTTCAAAAACAGTGCTTCAGGGTCATACTTATCACCTCTTCTTCTAACAACACTCTGTTTGTGAAGTGAGGAGACCAATTGTTGTCATTTTGAAAGAGGAATGTTTTCCCAGCATTACTTGACATAGGATTTCAGCTGCTCAATCTTTTGTGGACTTCTTGATTCTATCATTTGTTTCTGACTTTCTGTGGATGGCAAAACAGCAGGAGAGCGACATGACAGGCGACAGACAGCTCACCGGTGTCAAGGCTGCTCTGGTTGCTGTTGGCTCGGCCCAGACTGAGGCTACGGTGGCTGGCGTTCCGAGACTGAGAGAAGGATGAGGTGGAGTCAATGGTGTTCCTCCGACCGCCAAGCACATTGGTGGGATACAGGAACTGGGTGTAAGACACCGTCTGCAAATGCAAGTGTGATTATGAAATATATTTCACAGAGACCAGACAATGTTTGATTTACAGTTTACACTGTTTAAGATGTTTCACAGCACATGTTTAGACTTGTCCAAACATGAAAAGTTGAGGCGTTACTAATGGTTCAGTACCATCAATGGCAGGTTACTGCACACACTGACAGATGAACACTGATAACATTTCCTTGACCATTCAAAACCTTTACGTACATGAAATGATATCAATGCACTGCATGAAAATAAAACATTCTCTGGTTGTTGGTTATTCTTGTCATTCATTTTATCATTACCCAGTCAAACTCGCCACCTGCTACTGTCCCCAGCAGGTCGCGGGCGACCGGGCGCTTAACGCCAGAAGCGAGACCCCGCTCGGGGCTCGCCTCACTGGGTGATTGACGAGCAAATGTGTCGGCGCTGACACGTTCTGTGTTAAAGGGTTTTAAGCTCCGGAGAGCAAGCAAGGTAAACGCAGAAAACTCTCCCGAAAATGTAATAAACATCCCAGTGCTCTACGTCTCATAACTACCACTAATGATTGTGCAGCAGAATAGAGAGGAGTAAACATTAGCTGCCGCTAACGTACCTCCTGTACCTCTTAAGTCCCTCCCAACATATCTGTGAATTACTTGAAAGAAGGTGCTGATAACAGACAGTAAAACAGTCCGCAATAGTAAAAGCATGTGTGTGTGATTGAGAGAGAATGCGTAAATAACTCAATTCACCTGTTTTATTGTAGGGAAACATGTTAAGGTGGAAGCTGATTAGTTTATACCATAACGTTAATTGTCCGGTCTGGCTCTAAACATTCAGCAGACTATGTATTAGCAATGGGTTGAATGTATGCCATGTGGAGAATAGTGTGTATTTGTGTGAAAGTCACATGACAAACTCTACAGCTCACGACTACTACAATAACTTGTGAGTCTAGGATCCATGCACTTCTGGAGCTATTTATTTTCTATTTGTTTGGTTAAGTAAACATGCTTTAAGCATTTAAACCAAGTTAAGTGTTTGTATTATTCAACATTTTTACGCCAATTTTTACACTTTTATGGCAAATGAATATCGGCTCCAAATATCGGTTATCAGCCTCTTTAACTGCTAATAATCGGTATTGGCCCTGAAAAACCCACATCGGTCGATCACTAATTTAGGGGCTGATTTAATCTACAGAAAGTCACAGCTTGCTTTTTGATCTTGACTTGATATTTCTGAATGTGTATTTTTCTTCATGACCAGGCAAATACACTCAGATTGCAATAAATGCAATATGATTTCTTCACCTAATCCTGCGGCCCTACAAATAACCTGTTTGAACTTTTTTGTGACTTTTTAATCCATCTTACAATTTTAGTTTAAAGGCATTTAATGACATTTCTAGGGCTGAAAAATGAGACTCTAAATTTCCCTGACATTTCCGGGTTTTTCATGACCATGGGGACCTTGTTACCACACAGACAGCATGCACGATGCAGGAAACCTGGAACTGGTTTGTCACCTCACCACTCCCAGTTCAGGTTTTCTTTATAATTCAAGCAAGTACTCCTGTGGGCTTCATGGGAATCTTACAACTTTTCTCAAACCTCAGATTTTTTTAAAGTTTGGTCTTTAGAAACAAACCTCATCATTACTGTGGGTACTCTAAACCTTTTACAGATTTTCACTATAATCAATTGAACATTTCAGAGAAATTCAAAAAAATCCTTCATGTCAAAATATGTTTGAAGCTACACAATCACTTTTTAAATTCACGCTTCGAATCACATCTAGATATAATAAAGCTGCATTACAGTTTTCAGTTGGCTAATAAATTATTTATATTTGTTTTATTTCAGCGAGTATTTGCATAAATACATGTTGCAAATTATCCGGAGAAATTAAGGGTGCGCGGCTGAAATTTATAGAACACATATTAATAATGAAATCTTGCTCTAGGGCTAAATTTCAATAATTTATAATTATACTAGTTATTCTCCAGTATATGAAGGATTGTGGGATTCTGCAAAGTATTCTTCAATTCACAGATGTTTTCCCTTTATTTGTTTCAACAAAAGGCCTAGATGAGTTGTACGGAAAATGCATTTAATTATTAGTTAAAGAAAACATATTTACCTGTTTTTAACAAGCTATTGTACGTCTTCCTTGGCCCCAGAATATGTATTTTCATTGTGCTGTGGTTTAAATGCAAATGAGTGACTGCTGACCACACCCCCTTTCTGTATGTGCCACTGATCCCACCGTGTATATGCCCTCCTCGTGTCCACGATGCCCCGGATGGTTCTATTGCTTCTTGTGGCCCTGGAGGACTGACTGAGGGCACTATGTTTGTATTTGTGACAGCACAAAAATGTAAAAAGTTCAGTGAAAAGCGACTGTGTGAGTTTTATTACAAAATCAATGGTTCAATACTCCGGTATAATATTTGGAACTCACAGACCTGTCTGATAATGCCAAAAGAAATTAGAATTGGATTTTTCACAATCTGTCTCTTTTAAATTATTAATTCTATTTCTAAGACATGCCAAAATATGGCTTGTGTATAATTAATGGTGACAAAGAAAATAAATAAATACAGTTTTCATTTCTTTTTCAATTTTGAAACATGTCGGGGGTTTGAAAATAACACTATGAAGAAATATAGCCACTTTCAGTTATCATGGCCAAGAACAGATCATCTAGACATCTGTGGTTTTGTGATGTCACAAATACTAAGTAACTGTCCTTAGGTTCAGTGTGTATCTTGGACAGAGTAACCATGACACCAACCATTAGTTTCTGAATATTCGTTTTAAGACCAAATGAGTTGCCGCATCCTGCATGACACTTTGAAGCCAAAAACAGGATGTGACCATATTTGGAAGAATGGCAGCAGGGCTACTGGTGCATAGTATATCAGGGATATTATGGATAAGCTAATGCTAACCGCTAGCTTACTGACTCGGTAAAACATCATCAAGCATTGCTGAACAAAGTCATATTACGGTGTTGTTCGTGTAAACACTTACCCACTAGTACACTCCAGCGTCTGTCAGGAAAACCTATGTATTGTAAATAGAAGGTACCAAGGTGCGATTTAGTTCGACTCTGCGAGTGAGTGGAGTTTCAATAACGACCTGTCATTCAAATCTCAGCACAGTGGTGACTTCTCAGATTATTTGTCATTATATATTAATGACACAAAACGTACAGATGACCAGATCTCTTATCCACAACTGGAAGGCACATACCTCTGCCAAGACTGTTGTTCACCCAAACTGTTATTTTTTGACCAGCCATGAGGTGATGTGATCATGTTGGTTTGTTTGTTTGTCCCTTTGTTTGCAGGATTGCACAAAAACTACTGGACAGATTTTTATGAATGGCCCCATCTCAAAATGTTAAAGTGAAAAAAAAAAGAATTGCGCCCCAGTGGCCAATAGTGGTATTACAACTTTAAGCTGCACTGTCCTGGTGTTTGCTCATTTGTAGTTATTCATTTGCATTTAAACCTACAGATACTGTTCAAAACACATCATGGTGCAATCAACGATCTGTGTGGTATTTTGAAGAAAAATTTACAACACATATTGGGCTGCAACGTAAGAATCAAATTTATATATTAAAAAGGTTAACACTACGTCTCCTTTAAGTCAGGTGTGGAAATCCAATCCATTTGAATTGAATGTATTTGTGATAAACATGTTCTCATCTCATTTCTCACCTTTCCATCAGCTCCTAGTTCCACCCCCTCCAGCCCAATCACCATCTCCTTGGCACTGACGCCTCCCGATGGGTGCCGCTGGCGCCCTCCTTCCAGTTTCACATCTCTGACGACAGGTAGGATAAGTTTAGAGCTTTCACCTTACAAGCAAACGCACAATCTCCATATGCATAATAACCCCCCCCCCTTCTCCACCTGCAGCCTGTTATAGCTCACATCTACACCTCTATCGATCTGCAAACATCAGCTGCCCTACTTTCTGTAATTGGCCTGTGTCTGTGGGTACATATCGGAGTAAACTGAAATAAGGCAGAGGAGGAGGTCTGGATGAGGGTTGCAGGTTTTGCACTAGTGGGCTGTCCTCTTGCCGGGGCCTGAAATGTTGCACTGCTGTGGGAGGTTTGCAGGAGGTCGAATGCCGTGCTGAGTCAAAAACACACGGCCGCCGTAAAGTGTGTCAGTGGAGCAAACAGTCGAGTGCCCTGTCTGAACACATTCATACAGACTAAATATGTCTGCCTTTGTCTGACAGTGAGAACACGTGCTAGTTTAAAACCTGCAGACAGAGGGATGCAGTCAACCGCAAACCCCTCTTTTAGATGAATTTAGAAATCTATCATAGTGGTACAAATAACAAAACTCACTGGTAATCCTTCCCTTTACAGTCCCCAGATTAAGTAACATGTATTTATCTGGTACTTGTATGATAAATTAAAGTATACTGTTGTAAATCAGGACTGGTAAATAAGGTCAATAACGAGAAATTACAGCTGACATACTAAGAAGACCTAACTCCTAAGCAGAGGTGGGTAGTACTGAAGTATATTTACTCCTTTGCATGCAAGGGCGTAGGTTTGCATAGGGACGGTAGGGACAAAACACTACCAACTTTTCAGGAGGCTCAAATTGTCCCCAC
>JAQQAE010013101.1:0-12887 GCA_029823295.1 Pseudamia nigra | reverse complement strand
TCCAGAATGGATTAATTGGTTTTACATGTATTTTTATGGAAAAAGTTGCATTGGATAACAACTGATTCAGATAAAGGTCGTGACGCCGGAACGGATTATCTTCGTTATCCGAGGCACCACTGTACTTCTTTTAAAAATATTAAATTGTTAATTAATGAGTTGTGTAAGTACAGTTGTTAAACACACATAGCTATGCTTTTTGATTAAGAATAAAGCATTTATAACAACATTTATTAACTGTTTGCTAATGCCTATTAATGTAGAAGTAATGCTTTATAAATGATGACTTATGCTTAGCTAATGCTTACCTAATAGCTCCTAGTGTGTCATTATCAGTGTTTCCTTTTTCTTCTATCCATGGAGGTGTATATGAGTGTGTGTGCATTCTCAACCAAGAGACACTAGAACTGCCTCACCTTCTGATTATCAGTGCATTTAAAATCTAGCACACAACAGAAGTTGACATTTTCTCTGCTAAATTTATCTCTGAGCACAGAGGCTCCCGCCTCTTGTTCCAGACGCAGAACACTGGAGGCTCATTCATTTCTGCAGAAGTCTGTCAGTTCCCATAACATGCCCCCTATGACTTAGTTGAAATGCCAAGAAATGGCAAAAGGTACTGCAGATACACCTCTTTTGTTTTAATCATAGACTTGTCAGATGGACGAAAATTACAATGAAATGCAAAGGCTCTCTTAGTTGAGCCAGCATGTTTCAGATTTTGTTGGGAAAATATATCCCCAGAGAAACAAAATACAGTATATAGTTGGATTTTTCATATGAGCCTCATACATATAATTCTAAAATGATCCTCTGTGCAAAACTAATTTCATGAATCATTGTCAAAGTAAACAGAACCATCTGTTTAATAGGAATAAAAGCGGTGATTAAAATGAATAGTGTTTCTGATGAGAAGACAGATTACACACCCTCTGTATACATTTCACACTTTTGGCAACTGTAGAGTATCTTCTGTGAAATAGAGGTTTTACTTCAGCAATTACACTCTGATTTATTGTATGAATTACTATCCATGAAATATATTGTTGACTGTTCTGCATTCAGCTGTGAACATGAGTGCCATACCAACAAGTCTGTGATATTCAATATATAATTTTCTCCTTGGTGCCTTAATATGCTATACGTGGATTGTGCAGTGACTGAAAAAGTCAAAGCGACCGATTCAAATATTCATCACCTTACCTGGTTGCATCATAAATACGTGTAGCCACAGGCATAAAATAATATGGAATAAGCCAAATACAAAGATAGACATGTGCCTTGACTGCCAGGTGAATGACAGTTCAAGTAGCTCACATCACTGGTGATTCCTTTGAGAAACGTCTGTTTGTAATGAAAAGGCATCTCGTGGAAAAAAGCCTGACTTCACAAAGACACCAAGTCCCAGACAGGAAAGATAGACACGACAACAAAACACATCAAAGTCAGATGCCATGAATGCTGCCTCCCATAAGAGTCTATTTTAGCCATTAAGAGACACTGCCAATCTCAATCTGCCACTCACAAAGATGGCATTCTATACTTTTTATTCTGGTAAAAACACTGCATTTGAGGTAAAGGTAAGATGTGCTGGTGTCTCATGTGCATTCACAGCTTATAGGGCACTCCTGAAATACAGCAGGAAAACACACCAAGCTGATTTAAACAGGCAATTTTATTGCCAGTGTTCTGTTTTAAAAATAACCTTATGTGTAAAGCCATTTAAACAGCCCGGCTTGTTCTCGGCCTATTCATTTAGCCTGTTCAGCTTTTCAGAACATAATGGAGTGAAAATTGCCTGTCCCTGCTTGGGGAAGAGGATTTCGAAAGGCAGGAACAGAGTGGGATACTGCTAACAAGCAAGCATGGTGCTATTTTTGGACAGATTGCGCAATATCAATATTTCACTGATATTATAAATTGCTGTAATGTTCCTGAAAAAAGAATGTACAGACAAACACATGCATTTCTAAGGGGTTTTTTTTTGCATTGGTTTACAATAATTTTGTGGAGGCTTATACTAAAACAATCGTTATGGTAGCCTTAAAGGTCTAGGATTTAGAGGGATGTATATGCAGAAAAGAAATAGAAATGCATAAATACCACTACATGTTGAAAAGGCAGATATTGGTTTGTTAGTCCTGTGTCTGTCAGACTGAAAATAACTGAAGGTTCTTTGAAAGCTGCTATGATTATTGACCACTTTATAATATCTATCCTACTATCTATTTCTTATGATAAGAAAAAAAAAAACACTGAAGAATCACTCAAAATTCAGCTTTACAATGGCTATGTATACTTCTTGCTAATACTGTATCTTTGTTGAACAAAATTCAAATTATACTGTCATCTGCATATAATCACTTCAGAATAAGAATCATTATCTTAGAATGATGTGATAATAATTAGAGTAGAGCAGG
Organism: Pseudamia nigra; assembly: GCA_029823295.1. Taxonomy (NCBI): domain Eukaryota; kingdom Metazoa; phylum Chordata; class Actinopteri; order Kurtiformes; family Apogonidae; genus Pseudamia; species Pseudamia nigra. The sequence goes on along the minus strand of JAQQAE010013101.1, from coordinate 10,467 downwards.
TCCTCTTGCACACAGTCTGCCATTTTACACTACCATGTTTCTGATAAACATTTTGATTTTTAGATTTCTGTAGCCAGTGTAGGTTTTTTTTCTAAGCCTGCCTATGTTGAAATGATAGGTACTAAATTGGTTGCAATCTGAAATTTCAGTGCTACATGCCATTACATCCACCACACCATACATTCACAGTACATGCAATTATCCCATGCTGTGTTGATGCCTGATTGCTTCCCCTCCCCCACTGGGTTGCATCCAGGTCCCAGGGGTCAAGCACAGATGCATCTGACATACAAGATCACTTTACAATACGATGCATGCAATTTAGTTTATTTTTGGCTCCATTAAGGTGTTTTTGATTATGTAAAGCAGTGATTTACATTTAGTCATATTGCCTGCATGTGGAGGCAACCAGAGATCAGGGTTATATATCATGTCTACACTATGTACTCATAGTTTTCCTCACGCATAAGCAACGGTACCATGCTGAAATGCATCTTGCCGGAGCCAGCCAAAATGTACAATATCATGTCTTTATGTGTCAAAAGGACTTGGGGATGTGAGTGGATCGTGAATCTTAACTTTGATAAACTTTGTGTCCTACACTTTGTTACTCCCAAGTGCTCACATACAGATGCTTATGTCAGGCATATCATATTTTGATGCATAGAGAACCTCTGGAGGCTCATTTTTCAGCAGGTAGGATAGATGTCAGGTTTTGCTGCTTGGTGTAGGTGTGATTTTGTGACACTCAGTGACTGTCCACAACAACTACACAATGTTTGGTTATGGTTCAGATAGATTGAGAGATAACCACAACTATGTTAGGGATTTAAAAAATCCAGGGTTATGGTTTTGAAAAGTGTACCAGAGAAACTGCTAGAGGGAGAAAAACAAACAAAAAAGGTAACCAGAAGAAAATGGACATTTTGTACATCCACAAACTTTGGTGTTCCACTCTAACTACACCAACGTCCTTCCTCCATACCTCCATCTAATGATTTACATGGACTTCTATGTGGTATCCTTCATGTCAAAAATTGCACTGGATGGCTTATGTTCTCATAATGCAATTAAATTTGAGCATATATATGCAAAACCTGAACTTGCAGCAATGACACAAGACGTGCACTGAGTGATGGTTGTGAAAGTATAAACGTATAATTCTTGGACCATTTACCATTTATGATTAAGTCTCTCTGTTGATGAGAACTTTTAACACAATTGTCATCTTCTACCCTTCAATACTTGCACATATCGGCGTGTGTGTGTGTGTGTGTGGGGGAGGGGGGGTTCTGGAGCCTATCCCAGGTGGTCATAGACGGGGTACAAAATGGACAATCTACAGTTCATTGAAGGGCTGATATATAGATATGATGGGATTGAACACAGGACCTTGTTGCTGTGAGGCGCTGGTTTTAACCACTGCACCACTGTGTCGCCCCACAGTCTACACAATTTACAGATTTAATTAACAAAATATAAATATAAAAATCAAGGGCAGATTTACCTATCCCTTTCACTTGGGATAGTCTGAGTATTATAACCCCGTACCTGTTATAAACTAACTATATTTCACATTACTACAAGATATTTTCATGTTCGTATTTCATATTTACAAACATTATAATATGATATGTAAAATGTCTTGTTTAATATAAAAATGCATTGTTCTAATAAAAGTTTTGACAAGAATTTTTTTCATGTTTAGACATATTATTGGACATACTACATATTTTTTCCAACATGGCAGGAATATACCACTATAATACAGATCACACAGAGCTTCTAAAAATAGCAGATTTGTCAGTGCTGATGATAAATATTCAGCACATCTGACATATCTGTCATTGAAATTGACGCGCTGCTCGGACAGGAAGACGGGTTGAGGGAACCCGAGGGTCCTCAGGGGACGGTGGCTGCTGGACATGTGAGGATCCGTGGACACATGGGGACTTATGTGTTTTTGAGACGCTGTCCACTGATGATGTGATGGACATTTATCTATGCTGAACCATGATAACAGGATTTCTGCTGATTGGCTCGGGTGTTTTCCTGGTGTATCAATAAAGAAGAGGGAGAGAGCCGTTTGTCTCCAAATCAAGCAGTTGGAAGAGCACTGGCAGCAAAACATGGACGATTTCTGAGTTAAATCAAAAAGTGGGTTACAACACGGAAGTGCTGGGGTCTCTTCATACGATGGTCTTTCAGGTCTCATACTAAAAAAAATAAAATTGAAGTAACTGAGGAGATTCAATTCTTTTCTGCTTCTGAAAGTGTGACTGTCTTATCTTTGGTTTTTGTTTTTCAGCTCCCTCTTGCTGGCCTTCAGAGACCTGAGCACTACAACCCCCCTCCCTCCCCTCTTGGAGGAGACACTGCTCAGAGAATGAGCTCCACTTTTTACCCTTCCCCCATCTTGAACTTTTCTATGGACATGTGTCGCCAAGGTAACTATCATGGAATTTATTATCTGGACTATATGCTCTGAGAGAGGATTCTTGACTTTCCGATCAGAACTGATATGACACAATGAATCCAGCGACCACCACTACACACTTACACACACATCCCAAGTCTCTCTGATACTTATTGCTGTGTCAATGAATGTTTGTGTAGCAACATGTGTGCTAACTGTGCATATGAGTTTTTTATGTGACCATAATTTTGCTTCCTAAGGAGCCTTATTCTGGAAATTGTATTTTTTTTTACTTTTCTTCCTATTGTACACAAACCCCTCCCCCCCTCCGCCTTTTCCCCCAACTGCTGAAGGGCCAGCGCACATGTCTGCGCTGCAGCCCCCTCCCCCTCACTGGGAGCAAGTAATCTCGTTGTTGATGGAAACATTTAACAATGATAATAAAAGCTATTTTATATCTATAAGAGACATTACTGACAGGCTTCATACTTCTAGTCTTGTTTGTCTGCCTATCCCACACTCTCATACACATTATTCAATGTGAGGCACCCGTCTACCAGAAATAATATTGGAGCACTCAACATCATTTTAGTGATAATCTATGACATACCTGCAGCAGGGCGGTGATGGAATACTGACACCCTCTGTTTGCTAAAAAGCGAGGAAAAATATGGCTGAATAAACCTTCCTTGACAGGACAAATTACCTGGCAGCTGAATTAATCAGTCCTCATCGGTAAAAATGGCAAATGTATAATATTCACAAAAACTGTTCTGTCTCTCTCTCTGTTTATTAAACCAGACATGATGTAAAGATATAGAAAGTTGTAACTGATTTAGTTTTGTGCAAATGCAAACTTGCTAATATATCATAAGGAATTCAGCCCAACATTAAAGCAGTTTTCAGTAGAACAGAGAACTGCAAATGAGTAATAATAGTACATAATGACTTAAATAGCAGCTGAAGTTAATTAAGGCTTGAAAATCGAATGCTTTTGTTGGTATATATTTTCCGCAGTAAGAAGTCTGTCAAAGCTCCATTCATATTTTTGACCTTGTTGCCATCTCATTTATCGAAAAAGTAAATTACTTACAGAGCAGCTACTCAACTATTCAACCATCCTGCCAGTTCCCTTTGGTCCTCAATTTTTGGAAATACATAATACACCCTGGCGCTATGCATGGACCAACACCAACTCTGACATTTTAATTGAATTTACAGAGAAAAGGCCTTGGCAGACGGACTCTCTGGGCATGGTATAGTGACTCCGACTTAAGTTTTATTTCCAATATCCTTCAAACTCTGGCTGAGTTTCTCAGTCATTATCTGAGCAGCTGGAGGGTGTCATCACTTTCTGCAAAGTACAAAGAAATTCAATGCCCCAAATAGAACTGTTTTAGTTGCCCATATCTTTTGCAAAGAGATCAGGCTACATGAGACATGCCAAATGAGTATTTAATTGAAAATGGGGACTTGTACAGATAGGTATGTCCACAAACCTAATTTTCCTTACTTGAGTTTTCATTTAAACATTCTTTCATTCATTCATTTTCTACCCTTTACCCCTTGCAAGGGTGTGGGAGGATGCTGGAGCCTATCCCAGCTGATTTAGGGCGAAGGCGGGGTACACTCTGGATAAGTTGCCGGGTGTGCCCTTTACTCTCAGCCCTCCTACAACAAGCCATTTTATAAGAAATCAAAAACTGGAAAAAATGAGGTAAATGTCTTAATCACTTTTGTCAGCTCTACAATTCCATGTATTAGACATTAGATAAGTCCCAGAAATAAACATAACCAGTTACAAATATGCTTTATTAATATGTGGAATATGTTAGAAAATAGAAACATATTCTGCATAAAGAACCCAGTTCAGGGTATTCTTTAGCCAGTATTGAAGCTGTTAATCCCATTATTTTGTTGGCCAAAGATTGAAGGTGAAAGTGCCTGTGACCTCATGTCTGTCCATTCTTATGGTTGTGACATATTTCCTGTTGTGGAAATCTCTTCAAATTTGGCACAAACATTCACTTGGACTCGAGGATGAACTGATTGGTTGATTACTGGAGTCAAAGGACAAGGTTGTTGTGACGTCACAAAACACTTTTGACTGTAACTAAGCTTTGCTTCTATTTGCTACATACTGTACTTGAGTGTGTTACTATGTTTAATGTCATGTAGTGGTAAAGTTGTAAAGATTGTCAGTAATTTAACACTTTTCTCACCCCCCTCAGTGATAGTGTAAAAAAATCCTAAATCAATCAACCCTCTGGAATGAATAGTTGGATTGTTTTTTTTTTTTTTTTAGGACTTTTCCACACCCCAGTAATGCGCTGCAACACTGGATGTTATGGACCCACCTGCCTATTGCAACATGTCAAAATACATCACTGTACAATAACAAAAACATGTTCTTTTTTAATTTTCAAATAACAGAACACAACTGTTACTGCAACTGTGAGCATACATAACCATTATGTACAATTTTTTGCATATCCTTTAAAACTGCACCAAATTGAACTTCAAGTTAAGAATTTACAGCGAAAGTACTTGCATTACAGTAATCAGAGTAATTTTAAGTAATATCCCCCATCATTAACTTTCAGAAATAGCAGTGGATACTGTATTATACAAAAACACACTGTTTCAGTTGTTTTTAATTAAATTTGTTTTGAGATTTAAGGTTTCCTAATGAAGCTTAAATCTGGTATTAAATCATAAATGATCCTCAGGTTCAACACTTTTTCATCCCTAGTGTGACAAATTCAGCCATTGTGCCAAAGCATTGTCTAGACACTGACATTGTGCACACACAACTGTTTTATTATTAAGTTTAGGTATGCAATTACTTGGTTATTGTTAGAGGAAACAAATTAGTTGGGAGAGGAAAAACACACACTATGAAAGTCCACCATATCCATCCTGACAACCACATTTTAGGGTTTTCCCACTTAGTAAAGTCAACAGACATTCATCCTCACTTTCTAGAGTCTGAGGACCCTCTGATTACCGTCTGTGTCCAATAATGCATTACAATATTGAGTTACTTTTAAGTAAATTCTACCATCTATGGACCAGATTGACAAAAATTGACTCAACTTGCTAACTGTGTTGGAAATAGTGCTGCTTAAGCATGAACAGTCTGCTCCTTTTATGTAACCTATTTATTAAAGATTTAGAAAGATAAAGATAATGATATTCTGTCACAAAAATGGCAAGACATTTTACAACAGAGGTTCCAGTGTTGCAAATGTTCCTCTGCTCATCAGCACACAGAATGGTTTCAGCTCATCTGAGGAGCTGCTTGGTTTTGATGATGATCACTTTGAACGTATTGAACAGCTGTCATACTCATCCTTTTATGCACACTGCAAAACACTAATGAAGGCATGACCCATGTCCACCTGTCAGATCATGAGTCACTGGTACTGAACTGCCAATTCGCTGGTACATAATGAAAAATTATTCATGGTCCCCATTACTTCTTTCTCTTGTGTGTGACTCTTTCCTTTACAGTTCACTTGTACTGCACACCACTGTTTATTTCCTAGTACTATGGGATTTAACAGAAACATTTATGCTGATATTCAGTTTGCTGTCACAGCTGGTTGCATGTCTCATCTTTTCTGTATCCAAAAGACAATATGTGCCTTTGCACACATCACTGCAGGTCACTTTACTAACACTTGATCATCACACATAATGCTGTGTGTTCTACAGTTACACTTTGGCATACAAGGTAAATAAAGTGAAGCTTGGGAAATGCTATAAAGCAATCTGATCAAATGGAACAAGCACAACCTTGACGCTAGCTGCTTCCCAACGCGGTTTGCATGTATTTGAACCTTTTGTGAGTGCTTCGTGAATCAGATGCTATTGTTTAGTCGCATTTTAACACGTTCTAAAGTGAGAAAAACCTTCTCTGAATGTGTACTTATGCATCATTGCACATCTGCCTGACTTTCCAAGGATTTTAACATAATGGCTGAATTCAGCTTAGTGGGGGTGTGGAGGTCGTGTTGCCAGAATCATCAGCTGTATTTATGAAGTAGTGAAGCATGATTCTGTAATTTTTGTTCATGTCATTAAGAAATGTTTTGATTAAATATGAGAGACTTCCTGTTCTAATTGTCTTCTGACGCTAAAAAGGGTCTGCTATCATAGCATCTGGAAGCAAATTGGGATGGAGCCGAGGGAGGAGCCAGCAGGAGTAACAGCTCAGTGAGGATTAAGACTGATGGAAATCTCCACCTGTACTGGAATGATGTTCTCAACCCTGCCCGAGCTGCCTATCTCCCCATTACACAGGAGACGGGATGATGCCATGCAAGCCCAACGACAGCGAGGTTATTTTAATGCATAATGAGTCGTGGCAGAGTATCAATAAATGCTACTATTCTATCAGTCAGTTTGACAGAAGGAGAGGATGACATTACCCCAGAGAAACAGTATCTAAAAGTCTGAATTCCTGATTAGAATTTTCCTCAGGGAGCTGTATGAAATATCAAGTGTGCCCTTTGACTGGCATTTGGACATGCTGCTTTACCCAGGGTAGCCACAACTGTATTCTCTGCTAATAGGGTAAAACTGGCATGTGGTTCATTAGTAAGGCCTTGTAATCAAAGGTACATAGGCCCTCATTAAACAGTTTCCAATCATGTTTTCAAGATCTTCAAAAGTCAAGGACAGTCACAGGAGGCTTGGGCGATCATTAAGGTGCAGTGGAATTAGACTTTGTATATATATACAGTGTCTCTCGCTCTCTCTCTCTCTCTCATATATATATATATATATATTTTATTTATTTTTTTTTATTAAGAGAGAGAGAGAGAGAGCTAGATATACATACATACATACATACCGGACCTGAAATCAATCGAGATGGTTTGGGGTGAGATGGACCACAGAGTGAAGGCAAAAGAGCCAACAAGTGCTAAGCATCTTTGGGAAAAATGTCCTTCAAGACTGTTGGAAAACCATTTCAGGTGACGACCTCTTGAAGCTCATCTAGAGATTGCCAAGAGTGTGCAAAGCAGTAATCAGAGCAAAGGGTGACTACTTTGAGGAGTCTAAAATATGACACATATTTAGAGTTATGTCACACTTTTTCGTCAAGTAGATAATTCCATATGTGTTAATTCATAGTTTTGATTCCTTCAGTGAGAATCTACAATGTAAATAGTCATGAAAATAAAGGAGACACATTGAATAAGAAGGTTTTGGCCTGTACTGTATAAATACTGTATACATATATTTATATAAGGGCTGTCAAAATTAACGTGTTAATCTAGATTAATTCATTTGCACATTTAATTTGTTGTATAACTGTTTTTCTACTGTTTCTGAATAATCACTTGTGGAAAGAGACTGTGACAAATTGACAAAATGGCTACTTTATAAACCAAATATTCACTAGAAAATTTTCAAATACATAAAAATAATGTTGCATGCTTGAAATGTATTTTATAGTCATCCCTCAGTTTCATGAAACCAAAAAATAACGAAAGAAATAAAAATCAGGTGCCATTTTAAAAATGAGTTAAAATCAATACAAAATGCAAAAAAAGTGTTTCTTAGACACATATGAGCTGTACAGGAATGTCACAACATAGGACATTTAAGTTGATGTTTTCTTAACAGACAAAAAAAAGAGTTTCGGCTAACAATGTAGAGACATGATGTGTTGTAATTTCCAGTTTATTTACATGTATATGCTTCAGGCTATCAATTTTGACCTCTTTTTTCAGCTTCCTTGTCCTGTTCTTGTTGCAGTTTTTAAAGTCTTTCTATACCTCTTTTTCATTTCCTTGTAATTCCCTATCATCGCTTTGTATACTTTCCATTGAAATTGGGGTTGTAGTACGATTTGAAAAGCAGTAATGAAAAGGTGGTTTGATCATAATTCAATAGAAAAAAACAGCATCTAAAACGAGGTTTAGTCTACACGGTGATATCGGGCTGCCTCAGATAAAACACCACAAAAGGTCATAACAGCTCTTGTTGTGGTTGAAAAGTAGTGACACAGTAAGAGAGGTTCAAAGACATCCAACTGTAGTGTGGAGGCAAAGACATCCTACAGTACACACATAGTGGGGGACAACAAAAAGCATAAAACTCTATACCAATCACATAAAAATAATGTTACATTGCACATCAAAATAAACAGGAGAAAGACGCCCACATATTTATACACAATAAACAACTCCAATGTCAAATATCAAAATCCTAAAAAAGAGGCCAAAAAAATGAGGCTAGGACTTTGGAGGTTAAGAAATCTGAAAAAATGTCAGGAACTTAAAACCTAACAAATCTAATTATTGCCATATTTAGAATATTTTTAATGCTTTTTCTTGCTGTTATTCAGTCCTTTCCTGGAAGTGCTCTTAATAGGGTCCTGATAAACTCCCCCCCGCTAAGTGATCCTGCAGCCTGTGTTGTTGTCTCATGGGCCGTCCACATGGAAATTACTTTAGGAGTATCAGCAAACGTTCTTCATTGTATGGGCATTCATCCACACAGAGCCACCGTTTTGGGATGCCGAAAACATAACTTTTTGAAACCAGGTCCCTGCGTGGACAAATCACAACATGCCACCCTTGCACTTCCATGTGTACAACCTATATGCATCGTTTCTGAAACGATGATGCCATAGCCCCACCTCTCCCTTAACCTGCATGTGCTAACCCAGTGTGGTGTGTTGCAAAGATAGGTGTCCCTGACAGAACTTGCCTTCGCATCCCCCAAGAAGGAGGAGTTTGTGTGTCCCAGTGATCCCAGTGAGCTTCAAGTCCCACCTCCAGCAGAGCTTCAACCACGTCACGGGGGAGGCGGGGGACATTGAGTCCAAGTGGGCCATGTTCCGTCTCATGCACCACATTTTCTTCACTTTTCTGGTGTATTCTGTGGTAGTGTTACAGCAACACTTACAGGCCTGGCATGTGCACTACAGCGTTTTCGGTATTTTCAGTGGTCCTCTGTGGACACTCGCATTTCCTGAGATGAGGCTGTCTTTATGGAAATTTTTTCTAAAGCAATAAAGAAAAATATAGTTTTTATTTCCGTGTCAGATTTAAACCAGTAGCAGTCCACTGGTGTCATTTCACCAGTTGAAAAATAAAGGTGAGGTTTGGTGGAGGCCATTGCATTGACAAGTGAGCAATTCAACTGTCTTCAAGTGATTTTATTCTAGTTTTGGGCCATAGAAATTTGCCTCTTCCTCAAAAACATACTACAACATACACATTTAGCATTTGCCTGGTTTGGAATGTCAATCTATTAATAATGTGCACTTGTTATTGCACACTGTTACTTTACAGAGTTACTCATTAGTTTGTTTTTTTTTTTATTAGACTTTTTTCACTCTTACTCAAGTACTTACTGTATGTTTAAGACTGCTACTTCCACTTGAATAAATGTAATTATAAATGAACAATACTTTTACTTCAGTATTGATTCCGTTTGGTTGATTTACTCTAGCCAAAACTCTTTATACTCTATATCACTAACAGACACTCAGGGACACAGGATCATGAAGGCAAACCTACATCAACACTTTTTCACATTTTCAAAATTCCGCCTACCAAGGCAACTGCTTCCAATAATATTTCAATGAATACATTAAATGTAGAGTTTAATTATTGCCAAATGGCTCTGCTTCTGCAGTCATTACAGTGTTAAGCACTGATGCTCAATTTGTGGTTCAGTATTCACTGGTGGCCAGGTGTAAAATTGTCAAATAGTCATTATCCACGGTCACAAAGGCTGGAAAGACATGTTCAGCCACACTAAGCACAGACAGGTGGTAGAATCACAAGGACACGCACACACACACACACACATATATATATACATCCATTTTCTACCATTTTCTATCCATCTATCTTCTACCCCTTAATCCTCGTGAGGGTTGGGGGGGGAGTGCTCGAGCCTATCCCAGCTGACTATATATATATATATATATATATACTGTATATACTGAACTGTCCTCTCGCCCTCCTGGGCGGTCTTGTGTCTCCATTCAAGCTCGGGTCCTCTACCAGAGGCCTGGGAGCCTG
>JAQQAE010013100.1:0-12887 GCA_029823295.1 Pseudamia nigra | reverse complement strand
CTTGAATTGTAAAGCGCCTAGAGATAATCTAGAGATTATGATTGGTGCTATATAAATAAAGTTTGATTGATTGATAGTTCTATCCTCCATACAGGTCGCTAGGTGCTCTTCATGTGCTGTTGAGGGTCGTGGACAATCCCGTGTTTGTCTGTGTCGTCCATGTCTTTTGTCTCTTCTCTGTCCACTTACCCCAAATGGTCGAGGCAGATGGCCACCTGGTTTCATCAACCTGACCGTAAAACCAACTGCTATTCAATCAATATCTTTTATACCTTGTGCAATTCATCTGTGAAATTTTCTGTGGGTTGTCTTTTTAGTTTTCATCGATTTTTATTCTTTTGTTTTTATGAAACAATTGACATCTTCTATTTATTTCTACAATGTTATATTTTGTGACACATTTGTTTCTTTTGATCACAAAAATGAACAATGAACACAGAATAAACACACTAATCCGAGATAATGAACAGAAAATTACCCAAAATAATCCACCAAAAAGTAAACAAGAATGAATAAACTGATGAAAAAAGCAAACAAAAACCAAAACGAACTAATCAAAATGACCAAAATGGAAGAAAATAATCAAAATAAACAGAAAAAAAATCCAAAATAATCCACAAATTGACCAAAAAAAATTAAGAGCAAAAAACACTAAGAAAATAATCAACAAAATAATTGAGAAAATACACAAAAATTAACAAAGAATGAAAAAAATAATCAAGAAAATGGCCACAAATATGTCCAAAATAATCCAATAAATGTTGTTTTCCTGAAACCATTATTGTGGATTAATAATAGTAAATGAATGAATTAATGCAAAATTTTAAATATGTAAAAGAAATAGCAAACACAAAATAAACAAACAAAACACATCAATCTACAATCAAAGAAAAAAGACAAATTGTATCTGCAAGTATTTGCTCAAATGGGGTAAGAAGTCTAAAACTACTGAACCCCACCACTTTTACTGGAGGCTACTACAATCAGTGTGAATCCTTTAGGGTGCCAAAGTAGTGTGAATCTGAGAAATGTGTCGACACATTCTCTCAGGCAAAAAAAATATTTCCACACAAGTGATCTTTGTTCTTTTTTCAGGAGTAAAATTTTCCCCACTGGCTTCATTCTCCTCTGTTATCTCAGAGTGGTGGGCCTGAGTGTGGGAAAGGGGTGTCAAGTGCTCAAGGCGACGTAAAGCAACGACGATAAGCGGAGGTGGTGACAACGGCATGACATAAAGAGCTGAAATGCATGTGGAATGGATCGATGGAAACCTGCTTGGACAATAACTATACGAATACATTTCCCGGAGTCTGTACAGCATCCGCGATAAGACTCTGACAAGCGGAGACATTACAAAGCAGGAAACCGTGACCTTTATGCCCTCCTGCCCCTTCACGGGCAAATATTGTTCTTTCTGCTGTTCAAACCTTTTACCCTATTTTCTGATACTGTAATTTGACAAGCATCATTTACATCAGTGGTTCCCAAACTTTTGTGGTTCAAGGCCCAAAAAGAATATCTGGCATCTCCTTGGCACCCAAACATAAAAATTGAATGCAGTATATATATTTTTTTTATTCTGCTATTTTAAAGTTAAAGCTCACAAGACAAATAACAATAAAAAAGTGAACAAAATAAGCATTAAGTCAACAATATTAACAAAAATAAACTAAATCAACAAAAAAATAACTAAATAATTAAGAAAATGTACAAATGATAAGAAAAAGAGTGAAATAATCAAGGCAATTAATGAAATAATAGACAAAATGAACAAAAATAAATAAAATTATAAACAATCAACAAAATAATAAACAAAATGATCAAAAATTAACAGAGTAAATGAGTCAAGCAAATAAAGAAAAAAGCAGTAACATAATCAAGAAAAGGGCAACAATGAACAAAATAATCAAGAAAATTAATAAAACCGAAAAATGAATAAAATTATTGAGATGAACAAAAAAAGCTAAATAATTTTGCGACTGTAAGTGAACAAAAAACTTAAATTAAATAAGCCACATTCATGAAAAGAATAAAGTAAATAAACAAAATTCAGTAACACTGAGAAGATGGCAAAAATGTAAAAAATAATCAAGAAAATTAACAAGCAAAAATGTGAACAAAATTAAGAAAACTGAACACAAAATTAACAAATCAATAAACAAAAATAAATGAAAATGGTCAAAATGGACCAAATAATGACAAAAATCAAGAAAGAATTAATAAAATAATTATGTCCATGAACAAAGATGGACAAAAACAATCCATAAAATGAACAAATGAAAAAAAAAATCTTTCAAGAAAATGAGAAAAATGGACGAAATGATCAAAAAGAATGAACAGCAGTGTACAAAATAATCAAGAAAATGAACACAAAAATCCACAAAAAAAAACAAACAATAGTGAAAATAAGATGAACAAAATAAAAAAGAACAATTACTAAAGAAATTTTTGACGCAATAACTCAAAGGAGTCCTGAGCCTAAGTTTGGGGAAACCTGCTCTACATGGCTGTTTGGCTTTCCTGTTCAAGTTCCACTGCTAAAAAGACTTCTAAACAACATTATAGACAATCTTTTTAAATAAAATTAGGAAATTATCAGTGGCACCCAGCACCAGGGAGCAAAAGATCAAACATTAACAGAGATACTGTAGCTCTCTTTCATTTCACTTGGATACAGCAGCGGAAAGTGTCTGCCAAACAAAGAAACTTTCGAACGGAGAAAATGCAAGGGTTCTATTTTCAGATCCCCCACCCGCTACCCAAGCTCCCCCTCTCCCCTGCTCTCTTTCTTTCTCCTCCTTCTCCCAGTGCGTTCAGTTCTCCTACTCATTGCTTTTTCCACAAAATTTAGTCCATGAAGTGTGTGTCCACCACATTATGCTATGAACTAGATCTGGGCCAGTTTGTCACACAGAACAAAAAGAGGTGAGGGTAATGGGGGGCTCTGGGTCAGTTGGTGAGAGTGAAATTAGGAATGGGGGAGGGAGGGGGGAATTCCTCTGGGAGCTGCATTCCCTCAACACATCAGGCTATATCAGGAGCAGCCAGAGGGACAAAACAGGAACTGATAAGGGGTAGAGTGAAAACAAAGAAAGTTGACTTGGCAGAGATTGTCGGATGGGGAGGAAAGTAAAGAAGAAGTGAGACACGAGGACCGATGTCTCCACGGGAAATTAAAGCATAAACACCCACAACAAGATGCAAAGTTATTGAGCGCAGAGCCACATTGACAGTAAGCAGCACAGCAGGACAAATCAGATCTGTGGAAAACAGATGATTAGCAGAAAAATTACACATGCCAGACAGCTGCTATTGTCTCAACGGGCTGTTTATCACTGCTATTACTGGCTTTGCTTGTGAACTGGTCTGTGCTTGATAAAGCATGAAAATGCAAAACTGCACAGTGAACCCTTTGTGTATGGAAACAAGAGCAGGACAGCTGAATTATCTCCCCTGATAAAAGACATGCAGACCTATTTCTATTCCATTCATTAGTGCGGACATGTCAAAGAATGAGTTAACGGTTCAACACTCTTCACCTGTGAATGATTTCTCACCAACAAACAAACAGCTAAAACTCATTTACAGTATTTGAACAACTAGGGGGAAAGCATAGTATGTATGATTCCGTTTCCTAAAAACACATTTTAAGTGCACATTTTCACTCTGTCTATTGATTTCATGAGTGTTTTAAGACAGAAAAGCCATCAAAATTTTAACATCAATTCTGTTGCAGTGTGTTGTTCCTGCATAAATAAGAAACAGGGTTGCAAAATTTGGTGACAAAGTATTTTTATTACTGCAGGCCATATTGTGATTCCGAAATGTCAAGTTAAACATACAAATTGGCATAACAATACAGTTTAGATGTTTATAATTCACAGTTTGTTTTTGGTTCCATTTCAACAATTAGATCACAGTAAACCTGAATCTTGAAATCTAAATTGCAGCCTTTAACGGTTGCGTTATAGCATACTGTGATCACAGTTGGGATGCTAGTAATTATACAGTACTAGTGACAATATTAAGCATTTAATCCTAGCTAGCCCCACTTCTGCTCTTCTCTACCTGTCCCCAACTTCTAACTTCACATGCAATAAGGAGGCATTTTAAATCTTCCTAACGTGCGCGGTGTGCATTTATCATGTTGAGCCGCTGCAGAGGTCATGTCAGTGGACTTACCTTCTTCGACTCGTGGAAGGTGGGACTGGTCAATCTCCAGCTCTGCCATGGCTGTATGTGGAGTCACTGTCTCATGATGACACAGACCCTGAAGTGAACCAGAAACAGATCAGTTGGGCTCATTTATAGTAGCCAAAACAAAACAATACAGAAATTTCCAGGGGTAACCCAAAGGGGGGAAACCAAATTTAGAGCTTATTCGGCACCTACCCCTCTTACTGTACAATAATAAACACAATACATCTCTAACCATACAAATAATAAGGGATAAACATCAAAACACTGGACTAATATTCTACAACGCATTGCATGATTAAATTATTTCCACACAGTTTTTGAATTGGGTAAGTGAATTACACATTTTAACATTAATCCAGAAGGTCAGGGGGCATTTGTTCATGCTTGTTTTTCAAATATGTATTCCTCATAGGTCATAATGGCTGTCCCTCATTTTCAACAAACTTGAAGTGGTAGTTCTCCACTATTACTATGATTTACACACATTCTTGGGAGAAGCTAGGAGTAAAAAGGAAAAACAACACGCTACATGATGAAGACGCTTTGTTGATTATGTGATGATTTATTTTACACCTACCAACAGACTGTTAACAAGCATTAGCTTGAATTAGCTTAAACTAAATACACAAACAGAGCTAATGTGTCAACACTATTTTCATTGGCCACTTCTGCTTGACGAGAAAACAACAAATAATTACCAGCCTTACACAACATTGTACAAAATAAGACGTTTTATCTCCTACCTGTTCACAGCCCGTACTCTAGTCAACAAGTAGAGCTACCAAACATGACAACTTCGGAGTCGTCCAGCCGTACTTTCTATCTCCTTTTCTTTCTTTTTTCCAGGGTCTTGTCAAATTTGCGAAAGTGTCACTGCGGTGCCTGGGCTTTTCTGTCGCCTGGACCTTCACTGTGGATGTGAAACCAAACTGACGGCTGTTGTTCATGAGTGAAACAAAGCCTCATCGAGTTGTGATGGGAAGGGAAGCCTGGGCGGACAAACTTAGCCCACAGAGCTGCTTCTTTACACACACATACACGGCTCCTGTTGAGCGGTGTGGGCGGTGAACGCTGCTGCCTTCACGGCCCACTCAAAATCAGAACCTTTTCTAAGCTTGCTAGTATTCTTGGGACGCTAAGGACAAAATATTACCAAATAATATAGCAACAACAGCTTTCCACTGCGAGTTGCTCACATCTTTCTCAATATTTTTAATTCTTATCCAATTACAGACACCTATACACCACTACGCAGTGACCGGACTGCCATATGTCCCACCGAGTAAGAAGGCAACACTTACCAGCCAAGTGTTCCAGTCACTCAAGATAGAAAGTCTCTGAAAAGTCTCCACAAGGCTCCCAGCTTTGTGAATCATGTTTTATTTTGAGTGCGTTGATTAAAAAGGACTGAGCAAGAAAGGATATACTGTAATTGGTGGTAACGCCACTCGAGCCCGTTCTGAGTTGGCTCATTCTTGCTATTAGCCTCTGCAAGTATATAATTGTCAAATGAATATATAAGTCCAATCTAAATGTGCAGATTTGGGAGGTTTTAGGATGACCAAATTTGCAGAAATGGAAAAACAACACGGCCTTTGAAGATAGGTGTTATGCAAAACATGCGAGAACGTCAACTTGGTAGACTCAAATTGCAATCACAAATTAAAACTGCGCTATCACCCACAACTGCAGTATGACTTTTTCATCAAATCATGTACAGGATCATACACTTTGCAGGTAAATTGAGGAATTGATTTAGAATTGGGCACTTTGTGTTTACCTTCTAGCTAAAGTCTACCTTGAAAGTAATTTGCACTTTGACAGTTGGAGGTGTCTATGATCAAATGATCTGCTTAAAAAATAATAATCAAAACGTTTTCTCACTTAAGATACCGTAATATGATTATGGCCAACTTGTGTGGGAGATAAATGCAGAGGAGTTTATTTCTAAGCGTAATGTCGCCCTCTACTGGCTGCACTTCGACCAGTGACCGCCAGGAGGTGAATAATGTCAACAAACCGGTCAGATCTCATAGCTGGAAATGAAAATGGCACATGTTCATCACCTGGACTTTTGCAGTTGTTTTGCAACTTTGTGATACGTGAATGCCAAAGGTAACTTAAGTTCCTTCATTGATAATAAACTATTTCATTTATAACCATTTCACTTATTAAGAAACAAATTAAGTAACCACAAATTTTCCTACCTGAGCTGCATTGGAATCCTCTAGAATGTGATCAACAGCAGGACTGTCACAAAGTAATCACCAGTGGTGTGAAAGTCTGGTGGGGAACATTCAAGAAAAAGGACTGAAATCGGGATTATTTCATCAAAGGTTTTTTTCTCACTCCTGAGATAAAACATTAGTACTGTGTTTTATCTCAGGAGGCAAAAAGCAAAATAAAATTATCAGGAAAAAGAAGTAACCTAAGAAGCAAAGGGTACAACATGGTAAGGAAAATGAATAAAAGTGAAGAAAATCAGAAGAAAAATGAACAAACCAATCAAAAAGTAAAGAAAAAGTGAACAGAATCGGAAGAAAATTGAGCAAAAGAAGAAGCAAAATGAACATATACAGTAATTGTATTTCACTAAACTGACATGGGGTGATGTGCATAATTTAACTATTTTGAACCACTATCTGGCTCAAAATAAGTGATAAGTATACCATAAAACTGAAAATGACATATCCCAAGGTTTTTTATGATTCATGCATGAAAGGGTTAAAAATCACTCTTATTTTTTCCAGACTTAGTTATTTACCACAGTAAACATAAGGGAATGTCTTTTTCATTTCACTGAACTTATTTAACATTTTTTCTATGCTAACATTTTTTCTATGCTAACAGGTCAAACTAATCACATGCATTAGTACAATAATACTTCACTGATTAATTCTATCCATTGTTGCTTTGGTTTTCATTTATGTCACTTTATTTTCACTTTTAATACTTTTACATCTATTCAGCAACATTTTTGGAATATTTGACTTTTATGCCACTACATTTTTTTTTGTAAAATACAGTACTGTTTTTCTGACTGTTCCTGGTATAAAATTATATAAAACTCGTAGTGCCACTCCTTTATTAATTCATGGTATAGTTTAGATTTTTAACACTAGGTTTTGCTGGAAAATTGTCACTGTTTGCATTTTTCTACTATTTAGGTTTCTCTAGAATTTAGTGTTTTATTTATTTATTTTCATAAATTGTGAGACAGACCCCATATACAGAGTGACAAATCTCATATACGATGAAACAACATTTATTTTAGTGGACTGGAAGAAGCTGAGAATGGCAGGGCCTTGACTAATAGAGTATATAAATCTTAATAGCTTTTCATGATACACAGCAACACCTAATGGAGTCTCTGGCCTCCCAACCATAAAATTAAATGTCACTGTCGCTTCAGCAGTTCTCATTATCATACAAGAGACTGAACATTGACGTCACATTTCTAATAAATACACAAATAACATACAGAGGTGCAAAATGTGACTGTGTAAGTGGCTGCACAGCCACCTGGCCCCAAATCTTCGACATAACAAGAAGAGTTTTCTGAGTCTGTCTGTCAATGCTGCACCTCATAAAGTACAGTTTATTGTATGACGAAAAAAGTGAGGGCACAAAAATAACAAGACCTTTAAATAATGTGCATATATCATTGTGATTCAGAAATGGTGTCTTGATCACTATAACATTTTTACGGAAGCCATGGATGAGTAATTATACCACAGAGCTGGGTGGTACGGTAAATTTCATATCAGTCAAAAATTGGTAATCATCAAAGCAAATGTAAAATTTTTATTTTATTCAAGTTTAAGGTTTTGGGTCAGAATGAAAGTTGAAAAAACCAGATGCTTATTTGTGGTTTCAAATTATTAGTACAAACCTTGTAAGATGGCAAAAAAATAGCTGTAAAGAAGGTTAAAAAAGTAAAGTGAATGAGTGAAACGTCATAAAAGACAAAAATGAGGTTAAAGATGCATTAAAATGAAAGTAGGGATGTTACAGTCCCACTTGATTTGACATTGTACCTGCTTTGGTGGGATTAGCATAGCCTGGGTTGTGTCATCTTTGGCTGACCTTTTTTCTTTTTCTTTTTTTTTCTTTCTCTCCCTCTTTTTCTTTCCTCCTCTTTCCTCTCTTTCTTTTCCCTTCCCTTTCCTTTCTTTCCTTCCCTTTCATTTCCTTTCCTTTCTGACAGATGAAAGACAAAAAGGGTTAAAGCAATGGAAAAACACAAGACAAAAATGATGCAAAATATAAAAAAGAAAAAAATGACCTAAACAATGCAAAATGACAGAATGACATAAAAGACAAAAAACATCAAATGCTATGATGAAACTGGCTCTTAGGAGGATAATACACATATCACAATTCATTGATAAAAACAATTGAAATCATTTACAGCATTACAAATGTAAACTAAGCAAGCAATCAAGATAAATGCTCAATTAATGCTCATAAAATTGAACGAGATATGATATTATATGATTTGATTGGTCTCTTATAGGTACCAATATTCCCTATCTTTCTAACTGCATGAGGCAATCTATTCCATTCAAACTGAGCTCTGACCAGAAAGTTCCTTCATGTCAGGGGAATTATTAGACCTGATTTTTATGAACATGTTAAATGATTGAGTTTGGTGTAAATACTGTAGCTGGTGTGAAAAAGAACATGGATTGCCAAAATGTACAGCCTTTATTTATGAACATACGTAAATCATAATGAAGCTTCTTTTCAAACAATACCCATGACAATGTGCTGTACAGTCTTATAAAAAGGACATTTTAGTACCAACCTAGCGTTATTCCAACTGGTCTGAAGCTTGGTCGGGTCTGTTTTACTTGCAGCCGACCAAATAACTGAATCGTAATCTAAATGACAGAGCACAAGTGAGTTGATGACGCCTTTCATAACAAGAGCAGACACAATAAAGGAACATTTCCTGGCCATAGCTAAGCCACAACACATTTTCTTTCTAATGTGCTCTATGTGCTGAGGCATCAAAACATAATGATCCACAACAACACCCAGGACCTGTTCCAATCTCGGCCCTTGAGTACTTGAGTAGTATGTTTAGTTGAGGAGTACTGGCCAACTGCAGTTTGCTCCCAATTACAATTGATTTAGTTTTAGATAAAATTTAAAAGCATATTATTTTTACTGACCTAATGGCATGCCACAGCTAGTTCCTGTTCTAAAACATTGGACAAGTCAGCACAGTCATCACAGGAATATTACATTGTGGAATCTTTAACATACTACATGACCACAGATGCCCTATTTAACACAAGTGGCAAATCATTAGTAAAAACAGAGAGTAAAATAGGGCCCAGACAGTTGTCTTGTAACAAACCATAGCTCACATGACAGTAATGACTGATGATTTGGCTGACTGTGCTTCAGACTTCAGACTGACCTTCATTTCCTAAAGTAATTATACACTGAGTATTTCTTGACATAATATGGATTTGTACAGTAGTTGTATTAGCACTAATAGGACTATTGACTGTGTACTCAGCCTTCCTCCACACAAAACAAATGATGGTGTAAAGGACATTAAGAAGGTGAGGAATGGCATAAATGAACTCAACTGTGATTTGGAAGCCTCATAAATCTGATGAGAATGTCATAAATGTGCAAATAAAACATGTTCTGATTTGTTTAACATTTTTTTGTTTACTACATAATTCCATACATGTTTCTTTCACAGTTTGGATACGTTCAGCATTAATGTACAATGCTGAAAATGACTGGTAGTATTTTTTATGCAGTATTGTTGGGGATTCTCATTGCCAGATGTGCAGCTTTACTATGGGTTTGCGTAAAGAGCAGTGAAATGACCCAAAAGTGTAATTAACAACTAACATAAAGCCATTAGCTATTCGTCTCCCTAGTTCTTCCATCTGGTCCCTGTGGCTAATGCTGAGAGTGACATGTGAAACACCTGCTTCAATTCCATTTACAAAGTCAGTAAAAACAGTCAATCAAGCCAAAGAGGTGGTAAAACACAACTCTGCCCTTGAAGCCCAGGCTACGACACTTGTCTTTTTATTGAGCCTATAATTCAGCTGTGACTTCTTGTTGATTTATCACCGTAACAAGTGATGGGGCTCAGGATATTGCGGATGACTCTTCTGGCTGGAGAGTGTGTGTGTTGACAGTCCTACATGCGGGAAAGGGGAAAGTATATAAACCAGTTAGAATCAGAAGAGAATGTACAAGTCGTCTTTACTCCTGAGGACATCAAAGCAGAAGCACTTGGACGACGTCAAACCGGGGATGAAGTGGAAGCAGCTCCTGTCCTGGGCCGTTCTACTCGTGGCTTCCGGCCCTCTGTTGGCCCATCCTATCACACAATCTGCAGAAATGCCTTACCCAGGACCTGGTGAGTAGAAAAACATTGCTACACATATTAGAAAACAGGCTTTTTTATGGTAGACAGGGAACCCATATCCAGAGGCCTTAGTTCAGTAGTTCCGAAACTTTTTCAGGTCAAGACCCAAAAAAGAAAAATCTGCTTTAAAAACTTAAAAAACTAATTTGAAGCTGCATTAATGTCTTTTTTTAACTTAAAACAAATCAACATATCACAGCACTTTCATCTGTTTTAAATGTAAAACATAATAAGGTGTATTTACTTCCACTGTTCATTTTGATTTAATGTTGTGAAACCCGGGGGAAAATTAACAATAATTAACTGTAAAATGAGCAAAATGAACAAAAATAAACAAAATAATCAAAAAATTGAACAAAGATACATAAAATAATCAAAAAAATTGAATAAAAATGAACAAGTAGGAACAAAATAGACAAAACTGCTCATAATAGTCAACAATATGAACAAAAATATATAAAAAAGGAACAAAAATACTGAAAATGAACAAATAGGGATAAAATAGTCAACAAAATGAACAAGAAATTAACCACATAATTGCCAAAATGAACAAAAATGAACAAAATTCTCAACAAAATTGGCAACACTGCTCACAAAAATCAATAAGTTGAGCAAAGATATGCAAAATAAGTCAAAATTAACAAATATGGACAAAATAATCAACAAAATGCATTAGAAATGAATCACTTATTGTAGTGGAGGGGTTTGCATGCCTGAGTGATCCTAGAAGCTGTGTTGTCTGGGGCAATCCAGCCCTGGTAGGGTCTCTCAAGGCAGTTTGGTCCTAGCTGACAGGTCAGACTAATTCAGAAGACCCTTATGACTGTGCCCTACCGTGGGCCCAGCCCCTGCAGGAAGGGTCATAAGGGTCTGGTGCTCTGTGGTTTGAGTTGCAGCCAAAGGTGGGGGCCCAGTTGTTCAAATCCCCAGTTGCCAAAATTAGATCCAACTGGGAGGAGGTCCTGGGACAGACCCAGGACACACTGGAGGGACTATGTCTCTCAGCTGGCCTGGGAATGCCTGGGGAACCCCCTGGAGGAGCTGGAGGAGGTGGCTGGGGAGAGGGAAGTCTGGGCTTCTCTGCTTAGGCTGCTGCCCCCACGACCCTGACCAGGATAAGCGGAAGATGATGGATGGATGAATGAACAAAATAAATAACGTAATGAACATTAACAAAAACGAACACAACAATAAAAAAATGATCAAAACTGAACAAAAATGAATGTTCTATTTTCTGTGAAATACATTGAGCTGTCATCACACTCGGGAGTGCATACTCTTTACATATGTAGTCTTACGATGTGTGCGGGTGTTTGTCATCAGTTTCGGCAGAGGACAGAGGAATGGGACCTGTGGACGATATGTCTCTGTCTGGACAAACCTTCCCTCCTCAGGACCCTGCTGGACTCAGATATTTAGCGGTCATGTCTGGAGAGGTCAACAGAGATGGTAAGGACACACACACCCACATCCAGACACACACACACACACACACACGCACACACACACATTCATAGAATATTGTGCAAAAGTGTTAGGCTACCTTGGGGTTGTTGCTTTGTTATAAAGTTTATAATAACACATAAACATGTACAAAAATGAATAAACATTAATATGTGGGTAGAATTTACAAATATCCACTTTTGAATTAAATATAAATACAGAAAATATGTGCACATATAAAAGTCTGAATGAAATGGCTTCAACAGGTAAAAATCCAGGTTTGGTGTTATATCCATTCCTGTGGCCCAAGCAATATTGACATGAGCAGAATAAAACCTGGTTTAAGTCACTAGATCTCATGCTTTCTGTCCCATACACACTGCCTGGGCAAAAAAAAAAGTTGCCAGCAAAAAAAAAGGTCACACAATCTAATACATGTACAGTATTTTGTTGGACCGCCTCTAGCTTTGATTACAGCATTCATGGTGACATTGTTTTGATAAGCTCTTGCAATGTCACAAGATTTATTTCAATCCAGTGTTGCATTAATTTTTCACCAAGGTCTGGACTCTGTGGTGGCCAATCCATGTGTGAAAATAATGTGTCATGCTCCCTGAACCCCACTTTCACAATTTGAGCCAATGAATCCTGGCATTGTCATCTTGGAATATGCCCGTGCCATCACACAGGGAAGAAAAAAATCCATTGATGGAATAACCTGGTCATTCAGTATATTCAGGTCGTCACCTGACCTCATTCTATGAGCACATACTGTTGCTGAACCTAGACCTGACCAACTGCAGCAACCCCACATCATAACACTGCCCCCACAGGCTTG
>JAQQAE010013099.1:0-12887 GCA_029823295.1 Pseudamia nigra | reverse complement strand
CCTCCCGCTTCTCCTTCTTCGACCAACAGTAGTCCAGTTTCCACCAGCACCCTGTTGTTCAACAGCACTGATGGCGGTCGTCGTTAACCCAGGCCTCAACTGATCCGGTTTGGAAGTCATCTAAATTATTTGCATGTTTGGCATAGGTTTTACATCGGATGCCCTTCCTGACACGACCCTCAGCATTTATCCAGGTTTGGGACCGGCGTAAGAAAGAACACTGGCTTGTGCCCCCCGTCATGGCTGCATTAAATATGTTGACTGGTAACAAGTCAGTAATGTGACTGGGTATAAAAGGAGCATTTTCGAGAAACAGAACTTCTTAGATGTAAAGATGGCCAGAGGTTCACTAGTGTATAATATCATCAAAAGATGCAGAGAATCAGGAGGAAGTTTGAAGGTCAAAACTGGATGCTGGTGATCTTCAGGCCCTCAGGCGGCACTGCATTAAAAACAGACATGATTCTCTACAGGAACTCACTGCAAGAGCTCTGGAGTACTTCCAGAAAACACTGTCTGTGAACACAGTTAAAACTGTATTATACAAAGAAAACAATGAGATTTCTCAGTTTAAACATCCGGCATCTTGTTTTTCTGCTATTTTCAATTAAATATTGTATGGCAGGGGTGTTCAACCACTTTTGATCCACAGACCACCATTCTGCAACCTAGGACCACTGCCGTTCAGTGTGAGGACA
Source organism: Pseudamia nigra (assembly GCA_029823295.1). NCBI lineage: Eukaryota > Metazoa > Chordata > Actinopteri > Kurtiformes > Apogonidae > Pseudamia > Pseudamia nigra. Next base: position 12,189 of record JAQQAE010013099.1, on the reverse strand, counting down.
AGTGTTCAGATTAGGGTTTTTCTTCCCTATGAGTGTGACTTCTGGGTGTGGTGAATTGAGCCCTTTGAGGCTACAAAGAAAATATATTATTTCACACAAAAACAAATTGATTACATCAAAAGCAGTCCAACAAAAGCAAGCAAGCTAAAACATTTTGGCGCCATCCCCCAACCCCAACATTTTACTTTATTTCCTTTCCTGTTGCATTTAAACACAAAAAATCAGTTCAGAACATTCTGTTCAGTTCTTTCTTCTTCTTTATTTAAACCCCTACAATAAACAGAAAAGATCCTCAAAAAGAAAACAAGCAAATACCAAGATCTTGACCGTCCACCCACAATCACATCCTGCACGCCACGTGTGGGATTTGCTGGAGGAAAGATGCCACAGAGAAGTTTGACGAAGGACAGGGAAGAACGGACATGGAGGGAAGTCCGGTGGGAGAGGATGTTGATGAAGAGGATGATGATGATGATGGTGATGATGGGACACAAACTGACAGATTACAAGGCTAAACAACCCCACTTTTTATTTTCATTGCGCATGTCATGCTGCGTCGTCGGCCCTTCAGGAATGTGAACCATGCAGACATGTGAAGCTTAACTGATGCACATTGCCGGTGAACGAGGGAGTGCAACGTCCAGATGTGCGGTCACGGTGTGTATATGTTGTATGTGTGAGTGAGTGAGTGGTGCATCAACTTCTTTGTCAGTAATGAATGTAAATCCTTATTTACTGTAGTGCTTGCTGTATTTCCTTCATGGTCTTCCTCTTGCGTTTTCCTGTTTCCTGTGAAGTCAAAGCTTTATTTGAACAGCTTCCAAGAAAGTCTTGTACCACTTCCACCTCTGTTGCTGGTGTTTTCCATCCTAGAAACCGATCGATAATGATGCTGGCTAGACATTGATACAAAAAGCCCAGAGACCCTTCCAATGCCTTTATGGACCCTTAGGGGGCACAGACCCCTGGTTGAAAACCCCTACACTGTATGGGGTTTCAGTGTTTTGCTAACTGTATGTTCTTACTTACAATTTATACAGTGGTCCAATTTTTTTGAAAACAGGGTTGCTCATTGACTGTTGGCCAAAGAGAAACATAATCAGAGTTGAGTTTCTACCCTATCTTTATTTAAATGAATGCATTCCTTTCCTCAAAATGGGCCAAAAAAATCAAAGTAAAGAGAAGTATTCTGCAATGACTGAACACAAAGGAACAGTTGTGTTTTCATGGTAGAAACATGAGAATGCAGCTGCCTCCGTGAAGACTCACTGTCTCATCACAAACAAAAGAACAGCAGAACAGATTGTAGAAAAATATGCTTGGAAACTAAGCGGCTGGGAGTGTGTGAATGCCGTGATTGAACAGCCCTCACATTCACCTCAGTTGTGTTTATCCTTGCCTGAAGAGAAGTGGTGTCGCTCTCACTTCCATGCAGAGTAAGTCTGAAGTACTTAAGTATAATTGCCAATAAACAGCATCCTATGAAATGGACTGAATTCATTTTTCTTGTCCGTTTGAGCATTGTCCTCTGGCCTTGCCTTATTTCTCCATCTGGAGAACTCATCCACTCCAGCTTCAGGGGCTTTTCTGCTTTATCTCATGGATTACAGACTGCTAGAACCATTTCCTTCCTCTTTTTCCCAGAATTATATTTTTAAAGTTTTTACTCTAAGTACTTTAGATCCTAAAACTTGAGCACTGATGAAATGACTTTCACCATCGTCAAAATGTAGAGGTGAGGAAAATATTAAATGGCAGTTTTGGAAATGTGACAAGACAATGCCCTGCTAGGAACTACAATTAAAGTAGATTTTACCATCTTTGTGAGCCACAGGAATCTATTTGCAACACAATGGTGAAGATGTTGTGCATGTCATGCTCAGTAATTTTGAGATTGTTTGTCAGAGTCCCAGGGAGGGTGATTGTTTCATCTCAATTTCACAGAAATTTCACAGCTTTTTAGGAACAAACTGTTTACAATTGTTATGCAAAATCTTGTGCTAGATGTGCCTGTATGTGGTCGAGTTTCCTCAGTCTGCATTCTAACACTCTGAATTTCAAACATTTTAACATAAAATCTTCTACTACCTGTTTTTTGATTTTTAAATCCTTATTTTTATTCTGAATATACTGATAATGATGATAAAGTTCTGCTACCCACACATTAAACTGCATTTTCCCTTTTATCATCCAACTTTTATTTTTGCATCATACTTCTTTAGGATCTGGGCTGCAAAAGGGATACTGTACTGGTCTGTTGTGCCAAGAGGTTAAGCTTTCAATTAATTTGTCAATCTGCATTCCCATCCTCATCTATAATCACAAGATAATGAACAAGGTCATGAACACTTCTACCAACAAAATTTTCGGGTAACGATGAAAAAATGGGCCAAAATTGTGTCCCGGAAAAAAAATTGCGTTATGAATGAGATAGACCCGGAAGTGAGAGCACGCACTTTGTCTATCTCAGGCGAGTGTAAATGTCAGCATGAACACTGCAGTGTATATTTACCTTTTTTCACCTAAAATACTGCTTCATTTTGTGTTTTTCATCATGGGACCTAAGAGAAATGGCTGTGTCTGTCTCATCCTCCTCCGGTAAGTGTCTTTATAAATCAATAAATGTGCACATACAGGGGTGTAATACATACTTTCTATGGGAGTTTTTATGGGTCTCAGAACAGATTAATTTGTTTTTACATGTATTCTGATGGACAAACTGACCCTGCCTAAAGAATGTTTCACCCAACAAACATGGCGCTGGAACGGATTAATTTTGTTGCTTGGGGTTCCACTGTACAATTTTATTTATATCAAAATCCACATCATAATCCATAATCCAAGATTATATTTATGCCCTTAACCTGTTCAGCCCAGAGCCCATTTCTCCAAAAATGACATACCCACAATGAATAAGGTTTTTCTCAGCTTCTACCAGACCTACATGGCTAATCTTAGTATCAGATGGAATTGGGGCCCTTTGTGATTAATTTTGATGTGAAAATCTGAAAATAAAGATACTCAGTGACAGTAAATGAGGTTTTAAATACATAAATCTGTATTCCATCTGAAAAATCCACACATTTACATCAAATATAAAGCCACTTCTCAGTTGGCTACAAAGCCAGAAATGATTGAATCAGTGTACGTATATATTTCTAAACTGTAAGTGTCTGTAAATATTGTACATTCAGTATTTACGAGTTATCTTGTGAGTTTCTGGTAGTTTCTGAGCATTGCCTTTGTGTTTTGTTTCTGTATATAGCCACAGCCCACTGCCATATTCCTAGTAGTATTTTTTTTGTATTCTTCTTGTTATTTTGTGTTTTGTCTGGTATTCTTTTGCAGTAATTTGATACCCGTTATTGAAGTCATTTATTTTATTTTGAGATTTTATGCCACTGTTATCTGAGAGAACTGTGTTGCCTTCTTCAACCTGATGGGTGACATTTTGTGCCGAGTGACATGAAGTTCATAAAACAAATCATTACACATTCAGTTACAACATTCTCCCTGTGACAATAAATTTGCTGCAACAGATCCCAGTTTATTGCGTCCCCGTGTGGTCAATTAATTCCTGGGCTACACTAGCATGACAACTATAAGGCTATGCTGACCTGCTGATCTCCTGTTTAATCATTTATATCGGTCCACCATCAATGATTAGCTACTAGCTAGTACAGTATGCCAACATAATCAACTGGACCTTTAAGGCAGATGTAGATGTGTTGCAGAGGTGGCTGGTACTTGTCTACATTTACTCTGTTTTATGTACTTTTTCCTTTTACTCAGCTACATTTGTGATGAAAAAATGTACTTCTACTCTGTTATGTTTGACTGCAGTAAAGTTTTTAAATTTACAAAAAAATTAATTAAATAATCAAGAGTTTATGCAAAAAATAAACAAAATAAGCAACAAAAACTGAGCAAAAAACAAAATAAGCAAAAAAAAAGAGTAAAAGCAAGCAAATTAAGCCAACTGAGGTAAAAAATGTAACTAACAATGCTAATTTTAAAAAATGAACGGATATAACGGAGATAAACAAAACAAGCAAAAATGGTCGATATAATCAGCAAATTGAGCAAAATATGAAGAAAAATGTTCAAAATAATCAAGCAAGTGAGCAATAAAGAAAAGAATAAGCAACAACAGCTGAACAAAAGCCAAAATAACCAACAACATGAGTGCAAGTGAACAAATTAAGCAACATCACTGGTACAATAATAATAATAATAATAATACGCAACAAAATAAGCAACAAAATTAAACATAAATGAACGAAATACCTCTGTAAATACAATATATGATGTTGTAATATTGCCACTTCTACTCATTATAATGATGAAGTAATAGTAGAACCCCGGGTTACGGTTGCTTTGGCATACAAATTTTTTGGATTACAAGGAAGACATCGGGCAAAATGTTGCACCGGCTCATGAGCAAAAATTTGGGTCCTCTAACTTGCGAGAGTTAGAGGAGAGCGCACGACTCACCGACCGACTGGAAACATAGACGTAAAACTCGCGCTCTATTGTGCTTCATATTTGTGCCTTTTTCATCTGAAATAGTGCTTTGTTTTGTGTTTTTTCATCATGGGACCTAAGAAGGATGCCAGTAGTGAGAAGAAAATGTGTAATATGATGTCAATGCAGGTGATACATGAGATCATAGAAAAACATTCTCGTGGTGACTGATTTGGCTCAGGAGTCCATCTGCACGATCCTAAAGCAGAGAGAATCTATCAGGTCTGTGAAACAAGCTCAGGGAATAACGTTGATTTCTAAGCAGAGGTGTCCTCTCCAAGATGAGATGGAGAGGCTACTGCTCCTTTGGATCAAGGAGAAGGAAATTACTGGTGATACGGTCACCGAAGCTATCATTTGCGAGAAGGCTCATGCAATCTATCAGGACCTGAAACGAGAAAAGTCCAAAAGTAAAGTTTGCTCTTTACATTTAGTACATGTACGTCAAGTCTCTGCTTCCCTCCTCCTCCGCCATCAAGCCTCCTTCGCCTGCAGCCGTCTGTGTCCAAGGTAACGTGTCACTATAAATAATTTTTAGAACTAATTTCATGCATTCCTTTTCAGATAATTAACATTACTTCCGTTTCAAATAATAAGAATGAATAAACATTATTTTCCAGATACCTTATGTGCACATATGGGTGTGTATATATGGGAGTTTTCTTGGGTCTTGGAATGGATTAATTGGTTTTACATGTATTCTTATGGGAAAACCAGTCCCGGCTCATGAGTTTTTTGTTTCACGAGTTTGATCCCAGAATGGATTAATCTCATAAACTGGGGTTCCACTGTGAGGACTGTTTCTGCTTACTCTGTAAGTTTATGGTTGTAAATTTCCTCCATTGTTTCCATGCTTGTAGCAGGAGTAACATAGTCACGTTACTACAAGCAGGAGACTATATGTTTACCCTGCATCGCCATGGCAACCATTCAGGCTGTAAGTCAGCAGTGCAAAGCCATGTTAAATCAAGTACAGCCAGGTACTACTGGTGAAAGAGCACCATGTGTACCCTTTTCCAGGTCTGCATGTGCTGCTTTTGTATCTGTCAATTTGCCTAATCCCTACAGTTTTCCTTTCTCAGGCAGAGTAAAATGAACACAGAAATGCCTCAAATGTTTTGTTTTTCCCCCGGGAACATTAAAGGCCACCACTGACACTGCACTACTTCCACACTGAGTTGAATCCAGATGCAGCCTTTGCATCTGGATTTTTTACTTGAAATGCTGTTTAGACCAGGCAGCTCCATCTGAGTTTAGGACATGTCTAACAGTGCAAGAGCTGCTTGTGGGTTAATCAGGAATATATTCTTGGCTATTTTTATTCTTTGTTCTAAGTCATTTGCATGTGCAATAATTCTTTTCACAGTTTTACAGTATTCATCAAATCCATCACATCTCTTTTGAATGACATGTATTGTAGAAGGGCTTGAATGTGTTGCTCTAGTATTTTCATATTAAATACTAAATACTACACCACCTGACCAAAAAAAGTCACACACTATAATATTTTACTCATTGATTGTAGCATGCATTCAACATTTCAATAAGATTCTGCAATGTCACAAAAATATTTCTGTCCAGAGTTACATTAATTTTTTGCCAACATCTTGTATTAATGTTGGAGAGAGACCACTGCACAAAGTCTTCTCCAGCACATCCCATAAGTTCTCAATGGGGTTAAGGTCTGGACTCTGTGGTGGCCAATCCATGTGTGAAAGTGATGTCTCATGCTCCCTGAACCACTGTTTCATAATTTAAGTCTCATGAATGCTGGCATTGTCATCTTGCAATACGCCTGTGCCATCGGGGAAGAAAAGATACACTGATGGAATAACCTGGTCATTCAGTACATTCCGGTAGTCACATGACCTCTTTGTTTGGCCACATAATGTTGCTGAACCTAGACCTGACCAGCTGCAGCAACCCCACATCATAGCACTGCCCCCACAGGTTTTTATGGTAGGTGGGCTCTTAGTTTGACTATTAAAGATACTGTAGTCCTGAGTTCTATGGTTGTTTTTTATGATTTGACTTCATCAAATGTTTAAGTGATTGCTGATCACAATCATTCAAGATTTTTTTTCAGAGTACATTTGACCCAATTTTATTATTTTCAGCAGCCTCGTTAGATGTTTTTTTTTGCTTCATGCATCCCAGTGGGATTTGGTCACACCTGACTGATTATTGTGAGTAGTCCTGTGTCTCAAAATGCACAACTCACAATGTCATTGTGCAACCAATCCCAGCGTACTACGCTTCTGTGAAACACACCCAACCCTATAAAAAGGCACCAAAGCTTTGGAGAAATTGACATCTGTAAGAATGCCAGAATTAGGGCAACCTGACCGGGATCTTTCTTTTGGAATACTGGAGACAGGGTGGACCACCAGATATGTTACTGTACCAGAGCAGTAAATGTTGATCACTCCACACCAGTGTTATTTGTCCAGAGGAACAGCAGCAGATCAACCATGACCTGGTCGAACATCTGTAACAAACAAAAACCAAAAGCCATACATCCACCTCTTACACCTCAGAAACAGGTTCTGACCCACAACCTTTAGAGCAGCAAAGACTATTGGCACAAACAATAGACCAGTACATGTAAAAACAATGTATGTTTCTAGACATTTTTTGGTATTTTTTCCTTTGTTTTGTAACTGATTAAGTTAGGATATTTAATAAAAGTTAATGAATAACAATATATGAGTAGCTATTTACATACAACACAAACTACACCTGTGATTTTACAAATAGTGGCGTGTTACTAAATCCCTTGAATGTGTAACCCTTAAACTTTTTAAATTGCACAAATAAAGCTAGAGAGGGCAGCACAATATTCTGCTGTCAGTATCTTGTTCCATTGCTTTTGAAAATGTTAATATTTAAAATCATATTTCCTTTACTTTTATCCTGCTCTGTAATTTTTTGTTTATTCTCATATTTGTTTCTGAACAGCATTTTGTAAATGAATTAAAGGAGAGTATTGCTGATTTTAAGTAATTTAGCAACTGTTAAGTTTTAAGGTACAATTCATTTTGAAGACATTTCTCCCTACTCAGAATTATAGTTTCTTGATAAATATATTCATAATTCATTCCAGTTTTAAATTGGGACATGGAAGAAAGTGTAGACTTTCTCAGAAGCAGGAGTATATAGTATCTCCATGTTGGTCTTAACTAACTAGGTGCATTCCCTGAGGTCTTACAGGAAGCTTTTGGGATGATAAGAAAAAGTGCAGCAAAGACGTAAGCTTTGCAAAACTTGGAATGCTAAACTTTACCAGCAGAGAAGTACAGAATTTTACAAATTAGAGCACAATAAAGGCACGACAACTACACGCACTTCTGAAAAGAGTTGCCTGTGGGTTGACGGAGGTGGGAGCTGTTGAAAGTTTTTGTTTCCTATGTGTCTGACAGAGAGTTTGGAAAAGCTACGCTAACAAGCATACAGTATTGTTTACCAGCCCTGAGGAAGACCTTATCAGAACACAGGAAGGACAGTTTTGGTCCCAAGGCTTGGCCTGTGAGAGTACGTTGACTGCGAGATGTCTGATGTTGCATATTAAACACCAATGAAGCCTAAGGGGACTGGATTCAGCACACTGCCGCTTTAGGCACCTGTCCAAGCCACGCACTCAGACAGTTTAGAGGTGTTTCTGCAGCAGAGATGAGAAACACTAACATGCTCTGTGAGATTCAGCCTATGATATGAAGCTAAGGAGAGATAGTGCAGTGATTGTATCCCCATTTATTCGAAGCAGAGCAGGGGAACTTCAAACAGGCAGTCCATCAATCACTTTGAGTGTTTGCTTTGATCAAGTAGCTTTACATCAAGGCCTCTTGAGTTTCCCCTCTGTGGCTTTTACGCATGCTTTTAATTTGACCTGAGCAAAACAAATGTTCACAGAAAATGTCTGACAAAGGTGATATTCAATAAGCATTTGTTGGTGAAAAAAATAGTCCAGCTAATTGGTGGGAGCTTCCTTTTTCTGTACATTGACATAATATATCATTATTCAGTTCCATTTGATTCTCTTACAAAGCCCCATTTAAGCTTCTGTGACCTTGTGATGCATGTTGACTGTTATTAGTACCTATTTTATTTATATTTGAACAGGACATGGTGATAAGAACATGACGGACGGACGGACGGACTGCCCGCCCGCCCGCCCGCCCAGCACACAGCTACCCTCCCTGACCAGTTTATTTGGCTTGTTTTTGTCTCTTTCTGTGATTCCTCTCTGCAGACTACAGCAAAGAGCTGTGCAGACGCCACCACAGATGCATAAAAACTTTTTAACAGATCCCTACCGACTCCAAAACAACTCAACAGGTGCAGCCATCTCTGTTTTCTTTTATTCAGACTGAATGTGTTACGTGACCAGTCCATTTTATTGTGAAGGTGAACTCTCGTGCTGAATGCTGTAATGCCCTGCAAAGGCAAAGGAAGTAACTCAGCATTTGGTAGACCGTGTGATGTCTGATTTATTTTGTGACATGTCTTGAGTCAATCATGTTCCATTTCCATCTGTGCAGTAATCACAAATTTAAGGCAAAAACCAAAGCAATAAAAAATAAGTCAGAGATTTACCACATTTTGTTTTTGTGTTATCATAGTGTTTTGACTGGAAATACACAAATAATTTAACAAAATCAGACCCAAAATGAAGAAAATGGTGAAGACAATGAACAAAATGAAAAATAAAATGAAAAAAAAAACAAGAATACAAACAAAATAATGGTCAAAATGAAAAAAAAAAAACACAAATAATTTATTGTAAGAAAATAATTTTAAAAAATCAACAAGTGACCAAAAACTAAACAAAATAATCAAGAAAGTTGGCAAAAATAGAGAAAATGAATGGAATACACATGAAAGTTGGTACAAATGAACAAGAAATGGCAAAAATATCCAAAAAAATTAACAAATAAGAATCTAAACGAACAAAATAGTTGCAACAATGACCAAAAATGACCATATACTGAATAAATTAATGAAGAAAGATAGTGAACATGAAAAAAATCTCAAGAAAATTGCCAAGAAACTTAATGAAACCTTTTGATTTTCCATCTCTACTCTTTTGTCTTATCGCTCCTCTGTCCACTAACCTCAACTGGCCGAGCTAGATGGCTGTCTACCCAGAGCTTTGATTGTGCTCTTTTTTGTCTTCCATCAAAGGAAGTTTTTCCTCCTTGCTCCATCCAGGCCAGACGAGGCCAGACATTTAAGTTAGTGTAAGTCTGTGTCATCACGTCTAAGAGTGTTTCTGACATTAATTTGCATTCAACTCAACAGAGGAATTTGTTCTGAGTAATAAGTTGACCTACCTGTGTTTTGACAGGTAAATGTCCACTATTGGTTCAGTGCACTGTGGTTAGGACAGGTGTCAGTAACGTTTTCTATCAAAGGTCCATTTGGAGCCTGAATGATACCTAATACTCACAGGTCTAAAGGTGGGGACACACGAGATGACTTTCACAGTCAGGACAGATTATGAAAAGAGTTGGAGTTCACACTATCTGACTGGTTTCAGCAGATGTTTTTATGATGGCTGAAAGACTGGGGATCACATATTTACTGACTGCAGCTGATGAGGGATCACACATGAAATGACTTGTCAAGCCAACTGAAGCCAACTGAACGCATCAACCTCCTGCGCAAAGTCTTGCGAGAGCGGCCGTGTCTACGATCTGAACAAACATGGACTACAAACGGCTCAGTGTTGCTGTTTTTGCAGCTATCTGCTATGAGACATCCAAGAAGAAAAACAGGGATGGCTGTTTGCAATCATTACTTTCTGTCATCTTCATCAGCTGATGTTATATCTCGTGGCTCGTTGACTCTTTCTCATTGGCTGTTGGCACCATGTGTTTGCAGTAGACACTACACGATGACGACTCAGCTCAAAAATTCAAACACGTTGATTGACTGTGACTGAGGTCTGATCGGGTATGTTCCCCTCACACCCTAACAGATTCCTGTCATCCAGACTGACCCCAACTAGGGCCGACTGGTGCAGACTCTGCCCAACAGCGAATAGCAGGTAAAATCTGGCGAAAAATCTTGTAGTGTGTCCTCAACTTAAATCAATGTCATTCAAACTTTTGGTGCTGAAAATCCCTCCAAAATTTGACATCTTCTTGGGACTCAGACATCCATATAGCATAGCATGTTTATGTTAAAGTTATTTTGAACTTATCATGATCAAATTAATAAAATGATGATCAGAAAAATGACCAAAAATGAATGGAACAAGATTAGGAAATACCTACAAAGTGTCTCCACAAGTAAGAAAGAAGTAACTAATCCATAACTTACTCATATGTCCTTTGCAGAGGTCAGACGGTTATAAATATTCCATATTAGTGTCTCTCAATGGCTTTTCTCTTTCTTGATGACAGGAAAATAATCTGCTCTGATGAGGGGGCACATGGAGCTATCATTATCATCTATCATGCTGGACTGGTCTGCTAACGGATGATTTAAATCTTTGTTGTTCAGGGGCAGCCCTATGAGGTACCAACATAAACTCTTCAGCCCAGTTATATTTGGACAGTGACACAATTTTCATGATATGGGCATTTCAGAGGCTCAACAGTCAATGGACAAGTTAATGTTACCGTAAATAAAATTCTCATTTATAATTCTTTGTAGAGATTTCTTTGCAGGCAATGACTGCAGCTCCTTTTTGATGCTTTTCCAGGCTTTTACAGCAGCTGTTTCAGTGGTTGCTTCTTTGTGAGTCTTTCTGTGTTGAGTTTTTTCTTAAGCAAGTAATATTCATGCTCGATCGGGTTGAAATCTGGTGACTGACTTTCATTACAGAATATTCCACTTTTTTTTCTTGATTGCTTTTGCAGCATGTTTCAGGTCATTGTGCATCTGTAGTGTGAAGTGGCATCCAGTCAACGTTGCTGCATTTGGCAGAATCTGAGCAAAAGTATATCACTATGCACTTCATAATTCATCCAGCTGCTTCTGTCATCTATCACATCATTAGTAATCACGAGTAACCCAGTGCCATTGAAAGCCATGCCATCATTCTACCACCACCATATTTTACAGAAGATGTGGTGTGCTTTTTACCTTGAACTATTCCATGCCTTTTCCAAACGGTTTGTCTTCTCATCATTCTGGTATAGGTTGATCTTATTTCATCTGTCCAAAGATTGCTGTTCCAGACCTGGGCTGGCTTCTTTAGAAGTGTTTTGGCAAACTTTAATTTAGCTCTTTTGAGGCTGGTTAATGGTTTGCACCTTGTTGTGAACCCTCTGTATTTGCTCTTACGAAGCTTCTGATACACCTCCTTCCTGGAGAGTGTTCTTCACTTGCATGGATGTTCTGAAAGGGTTTTTCTTCATCATGGAAGGATACTGTGATCATCCATTGCTGTTGTTTTCCATGAACATCCAGGCCTTTTTGAGTTCCCAATTTCACCAGCGCACCTTTTTACTAACACCAGTTAGTTTTTACTATCACCAGTGCACCTTTTTCATGGACACGGACACGCCGCTGCCTGGGCCGTTAGCCACTTGTGTTGCAGCCCGGACCGTGTCGACATGGCTCGGGCAGCGTTAACACGGCCTGAGCAGTGCCGTGTCCGACCGTGCCGACACGGTGCTGCCCGGCCCGGACACGCCAGCTTGACACGGCGCTGCCCGG
>JAQQAE010013098.1:0-12888 GCA_029823295.1 Pseudamia nigra | reverse complement strand
TTATAAGGCGCAGTGTCATATTTGGACAAAATAGACGGCGTTTAGGTGCGCCTTATAGTGCGGAAAATACGGTAGTCTAAAAAGTTCAGTCTTGGATACTTGAATGGTTGTTTTGGATACTTTTCTAATATTGCATCAAAATTTTAATCAGAAGTCCAAGACAACACCCAAATATGTGAACTCAGTTTCTTCCCAATCAACAGTTATGTGAAAGCCTTTGCACAGTAAGTTATGGCTTTCTGAGAAACACATTTAAAATTATGTAAGCCATTGTGATACACTGGTCAGTTGCTTGTTGAGTATTTGTTAATACATATCTTCCACACAGCTTTATGGTATCTCATTAACATATAGGCAGAGGAGGAGTAGTAGCTCTATGAACTATTATGGAAAAAAGGTTTTATTATGAGTTAATTTAAAACATCCACATCTGATGCAACAGCTGTACATCCTCACATCTGACTGCCTCACACACCCCCAGTCATGAGGAGGACCACCCCCAGGTTTGGAACTGCGTGTCTGTGAAACACTAATACAATGCATATTTTTCATATTTTCCTGGTCTTTTCTCTCTTGCCTACAGTCGAGCAACATGGTGGTTTCTCTCCTCTGGCCAGCCCCATGTCTCCCCACTCATTCTCCTCCAACCCTTCATCTCGGGACTCATCACCCAGCAGGGATTTCTTCCCAGCTGTTAGTGTGCTGCGCTCCCCCATCACCATCCATCGATCTGGAAAGAAGTATGGCTTTACACTGAGGGCCATCAGGGTCTACATTGGAGACAGCGATATCTACAGCGTTCATCATATTGTTTGGGTAAGGAAGATATTGGAGTGCAATATTAGTGTGTATTTGTAGATATTTGATAGAGATTGACTAAAAGACATCACCAAAATGTAAAATTTGATAACTTTTATATTGTCTGCACACCTTTCTGGTATTATACCAGTTATTTGTGAGTAAAATGTAAATATCATCTGTGATCTTCATAATGCTAGTATCAAAATAACTAATAATTTCTTCTTTTTTTTGCTGGGGGTGTAAATTAAAGTAAATGAGGCCTATTGCCCTGAATTACCAAGGTCTAAAGCTGGAATGATGTTTGCACAAATGTATACCACAGGTTGAAGTTTATAGTAAACAATAATATCAGGGTCAACTTTGACTCCGAAAGCCATAAATATTTGAACTTAATGAAAGGAAGGATAGTTAATTTTTTTTGCAAAGAGAAAAAACAAAAAAAAATGTTTATTTTATTTTAACATCTACATTATTTTAGGTCAAGTAGACAAAATAAGTAAGTAAGTAAACTTTATTTCTATAGTATTTTTCACAGATAAAAATCACAGTGCTTTATAAAAGTGCAACATGGCAAAGACAGAAAGGCAAAAGGTTTAGGGCAAATTAAAAACACACAATAAAATAACATAAAACATACCATTGAAATAACATAACTACGGTAACTACCCAGTCAACTAAAAACTTGTCTAAATAACAGTGTCTTCAGCTGTTTCTTAAAAGAATCAAAAGAATCCATCAGATGCAAAGACAGCATTAGAGCGTCCACAACCGAGAAGCATCAGACTGGAACGAAAGGTCACCTCTGGTTTTAAAGCGTGTTTTAGGCATCAGCAGAAGATTTTGACCCAACGTCCTGAGTGACTGGCCTGCAGAGTATGTGGTTAAAAGACTACAGATGTATTGTGGGGCTTGACCTTGTAATGCTCTAAAAGTCAAAACTAAAATTTTAAAATCAATGCGAAGTTTGACTGGTAGCCACTGCGAAGCATACAAAGTTTGAGTAATGTGATTGTGATTGCGAGTTGCTGTTAAAAGCCTAGCTGCAGCGTTCTGGACAATCTGCAGCCAATTTAAAGAGCCCTCGTTCAAACACATGAGAAGGGAGTTGCAGTAATCTAATCGAGATGAAACAAAAGCATGAATAATCAACTCCAGATCTGAGTGTGACACAATACTCTTTAAGTTTTGAAATGTTCCACAAATGAAAAAAGCAATTTTTGACTAAATTCCTTGCATGGTTTTCCAAGAACATTGCTTTGTCAAATACCACCCAGAGGTTTCTAATTCTCGACTGGACTGTTGAGCTCAGAGACCCGAGGTGCAGCTTGATGTGAGGAATGTTCTCTGGGGCGATTATCAGCGTCTCAGTCTTCTTGGAGTTCAGCTCAGTGTGGTTATTTGTCAACCGCTTCCTAATGGCAGACAAACAATCTAGCAGATTTGACGATATACCCATCTCAGACTCATGAAATAAACACTATAGCTGGATATCATTTGCATAAAAGTGATAGGACACATTTTTGAAAAGACTTATGAGCCTTCCAAGCAGAGTCATATACAGTATAACATAAATATGATGGGTCCGAACACTGAACCATGAGGTACACCACATGACAACACGAAACTCAGACATTGTGTCGTTTACTGCAACACTGAATAGGATTAGCAAATGCCTGTTTAAAGTAACTGGGAACAGAGCCAATTTGTAGAGGTTAATGATCTTGACCACATAAGGGACACTTTAATCAAACCCTGTTAGAAACAGGGATGTAGGGACAAGATCAAGAGGACATGAAGAAGGTTTAATCTTTTTCAGCAGAATCTGAATGTCCTCAAGGGTGACCAGTGAAACGGTGGACCAGCTATGAGAGGATAGCAGTTTGCTGGACCTCTTCAGATGGACAAATATTTGCCCTTAAATCAGGGGTGTCCAATCATTGCCACAAAGGGCCGAGACACTGCACTTTTTCTTTACAACCAGTGTCTTCATTGGGTGATTTCATTGAATTCCTTCCCACTGATTGCATTGAGTGAAAGTGTTAGTTAGTAAGTAAGTGTTGAAAATGAGCAGATCTGGCCTGTTTTATCATTTCAAGGAGAAAACCAGCTCCTTAACATGCAATCTGTGTACTTCCAGCATAGCAGATTTCCATAAGCGCTCCATTTTGCAGCAAAGACAAAGCCATGTTTCAAATGTTTGGTTATGCATCTACTGCAAATTCGACTCAAAACACTCCTTTTACTGTATATTTATAGTTTTTGATGTTTGCAATAAGCAGTGTCAAAAAATATTCCATCATTTCCTTTAATAATACATAATCTTAATTAACATATTTTTCATTCCACTGGTAATTCCATTTTCTAATCTTGATTGTTTCATGTGTGTTGTTAGCATGTGGAAGACGGCGGCCCTGCTCAGGAAGCAGGTCTGTGTGCTGGTGACCTTATCACCCATGTCAATGGTGAACCTGTCCATGGTCTGGTCCACACTGAAGTGGTTGAACTTATCCTTAAGGTAAGCTTATTGTGCCTCAGCATAACTGGTACAATCAGAACTTAGGAAAAGACCATTCACTTGAATATTTGTATATGACTGATTTCAGAGAGAAGATCATTCATGATCTTTAAGAAGTGCCTTCAGCTCTCTCCTCAAATTTAATGGATGTTGATTTTTTTCAAAAACACATGAAGTCCTTGCAAGCTAATTCTGTTACTCAACAGTTTGTGATTAACTCAACAGCGGATTGCTATTTCTGCTATTTGCTATTGTTGAAATTATGTACTATTTTTGATCTTGGCAGAGTGGTAATAAAGTAACAGTGACAACCACACCATTTGAAAACACTTCAATCAAAGTGGGTCCTGCCCGCAAGGCCAGTTACAAGTGTAAGATGGCCAGAAGAAACAAGAGGACCATGGGAAAGGATGGCCAAGACAGGTACTGCAAATGTTCACTGCATCTTTATACCAAAAAAAGCCTTAGTTGTTCTCATGTCTCATAAACAGGATATGTACTGTAATGTGAACAGTTCATATACAGTAAATATAAACTAAAAAACATTAGTCCATGTCTATGTCTTTTATGAAGCACACTGCAGTAGCTTAGACTTTTTATTTCCAATTCATGATATTAATGTCAACACACACATATTAATTGTGGTTTCATGCATTTCATGTAATCACCAATTCTCTTCATTTTCAATACAAACACCATTACGGTAATTTTCTTTCATGTTCTGTCCTGTAGTAAGAAGCGCAGCTCCTTGTTCCGTAAAATTACAAAGCAGTCCAATCTGCTCCACACCAGCCGCAGCCTGTCCTCTTTGAATCGCTCTCTGTCCTCCAGTGAAAGTCTTCCTGGCTCCCCAACGCACAGCTTGTCAGCTCGGTCACCCACTCAGGGCTACCGTTCAACTCCTGAACCATCATATCTGGGTAGGATGCTGGAAATAAAGAAGCAAATGTGTTCAAATAGCCATCTGTTTAACCCTCATCCTACTGCCTTATTTACATATGACAACTAAAACCTTTGAGATCTTCAGGTACCATTCAATAACAGTAAGGTTAAAAGCTTACATTCACTTTTCTAAAATAATTCTAGATAGATTAAAAGATATTTTGTGTTGATTGTTTTTTAGGTGCCTCCTCCCAGAGTAGCTCTCCGGCTTCCAGTACCCCAAACTCACCTGCTCCCTCCCAGCACATGAGACCAAGCTCCCTCCATGGCCTCTCTCCAAAGCTCCATCGTCAGTATCGCTCTGCCCGCTGTAAGTCAGCTGGTAATATCCCCCTTTCCCCTCTGGCTCACACCCCCTCCCCCACCCAGTCATCTCCTCCTCCGCTTCCAGGTCACACTGTTGGGAGCTCCAACACGACACAGTCTTTTCCCGCCAAGCTCCATTCCTCACCACCTGTGGTCCGTCCCAGGCCAAAGAGCGCAGAGCCCCCACGCTCACCTCTTCTTAAACGGGTGCAGTCAGCAGAGAAGCTGGGCTCACCTCTGACCCAGTCCAGTTCTACAGGAGGACTTGGGGGTCCACTTAGGAAGCACAGCCTGGAAGTACAGCATTCTGAATACCGAAAGGATGCCTTTCTCTGTGAGCTTGGGCTCCAGAGCCTGCTTGAGACAGAGGGAGAAAATCTGCCGCCTAATCCTCCACCACTGCCCTCCTCCTCTTCAACAGCTCCAGAGACTGGAGTCCTTAAGCCTGTGAGGAGACTAGGAAGGCAGGAGTCGCCACTCAGCAGAGAGACACTTCTGGCCGAGAGGGAGAGAGGAAGGGAGAGGGAGAGAGAAACTGAGACCATCTCACTGCTAGGAAGAACAAGCCGATCAGGACCAGCAAATCAAAGGAAATCTGATTCAAGTGAGCTACCCTTGAGTCTGCACAGTATACAGAGCACAAGACTAACTGCCGAAAGTAGTAAATCTACAACTCTAAGCACCCCAACCAAAACTGCAGCAAGTCCAAATGGTCAGAAGGGCTCTGAGAGGATTCTCCAGTGTCAGGCAGACATTACTCCAAAACAGCAGGACCAAAAGGCACCAAAGAGTGTGTTGTCGAATGGTAAAGACTCCAAAGATCAGCTCGGGGTCAGAACTGAACCAAAGCTAGAAGGAAACAACAAGAGTTGCCATAGTATTTCTGGTTTAGCTTCCCCTACTGCCTTCACAAAAGGCTCCACTTCAACTCCAGATAAGTACATGAACACAGGAGCACTGGGAAGTCCGTTGAGCATAAATAAAACTTTGAAATCATCAGGAATGGGAGACAGTATAAGAAAGACTGGAGTTGAATGTGGTGACACAAGGACTCCAGACCTTGGCTCTAAAAGCCCCAAACTACCATCCAGGGTCCTTGCTCCCATTGTGCCCCCACATGGGCAGCCACTCTCACTGGGCAAGGTTAGGCAGGGACTTGGGCCTGTCAACTGCTACAGGGGAACTCTCGACTGGGATGACAAATGTCGCCTTGAGGTGGTGGAGGAGCACTCACCTTCCCCCTCTCCCTCCCCAACAGCTGTCACCCCTTCCCTCTGTGGACCCTCCCTCTGTAAATCGCGCCCTGTCTCCCCAGGCGACAAGACAAGCTTTGTCAGCCAGCTGACCACTGTGGCCAAAAACGTTCTTGGACCCATTAAGCTTGGCTCCCAAGACGGATCCAAGAGCAAAGATCAACAGAGTAAAGCAGCGGAGGAGAAACAGGGGGTCACAGCAGGAAAGTTTGACACATCTGCTGGGGGTCGAGTGGCTGCTGGGGCAGCAGTGGTGACGCAAAGTCCTGCAAGCTCACCTCTTGATAAGGCTACAACAACTAGCAGCCCACCGAAAATATGACCTCATTGGGGTCACTAAACAGTACTTTAGTAAAAAAAAATGCCTTTTTTGGAACAGAAATCAAGCACTTAATACATTGTACATTCCAGTTTTAGAGTATATGAAATATGTTATTTATTGATTCCAATCCTTGACTGATTCTAACATAAAACCAGGAGTACAAATCAACTGTAAAGGTGCATCAACTGTTGGTAATTTTTATCACAAATTATTTAAAGAGAAGACTCTTACTTATAATGTGGGTCTCTTTATCTGATGTATATGTGTGTGGGTCTATGTGAACGCATGTCATATGGTACTGTACATATATAATAGATAAAAGAAGGTCAAAAGTGCTTTACTGATCAAAACATGCTGAATACTGTGAAAACCAAATCCAGTCACTATTTTGTTTGTCAACAAGCCCTTTTTTGTCACTGCTATGAAACACAGAAGAACAGGAATAAACAAAGAGAGGCACAGTGGAATTGTAAAATTGACAACAAATAGGTCTATGACACACAGCAAATAAGAAAGCAACCGTTGTTTGGCTCATTACTTTCCTATCCTACAATTCATGATCCTGATTATTAATGTGCATTGTCAAACAAAGATGGACCAGCAATTTTGTAGGTGGACAACACTTCCACAACTCTCCATCACAGGGGACTGAATGTGTGTCTGTTTGTGTGTGTGTGTTACCTTGGGCCTCATTCTGCTGGTTCTGAAAGCAGTGGAGGAAAGCAGGGTTTTCAGAGCTCAGCTCAGTGCTTATCTCCCCGTTGCAGGAGGGCTACCACAGCCTCTTTCTCCCTTTGAGTCTAACTTCACTCTACACACACATGCACAAACATACATTTACACACATTGCCACAGGAGGCAGCAGTGTCAGCACTGCTTTTAAATCCCAACCCCTGCAGTTTGTGAATTGGGGCGCAAGTGTATTTGGAAGAAAGTTAAGAAGTGTGTGAGCATGTATGTGTCTTTTCAAGGGATAATTACAGTCAGCAGGGTTGACTCAGTAAGGGTTCATGACCGAATCCAAAGTGGAAATAAACACACAACAGTAACTATCTGGTAACAGGTACATGTATTTCTCTACACTCTTTTTTATTTTTCATGTGCATAGTAAAGATTGTTTCTGTGGATATAATGTATAAAAGCATAAGAAAATTATGGTATAAGCACATATACAGTGAAATTGTTTTGAGCTACTGTATAGCAAGGAAAGCAGGCACTCTTGGATGTAGCATAACATAATTTATTTGTAAAAGGGCTCAGCAGCTAAGTTAAGTTAAGTCTGTACATGAGCATGGTATAGCTTAATGAAGCTGTTATTGTGAAGAAAAATAGGTTATCTTATATCAGAATGGATGTGTTATTATTAGATCCAAGTTAGGTAGTCAAGACTGATTGTCATGTTCACAGATGGTTGTGCAACATACTGGAAAAAAATGTTTTAATCAGTCGTCTAGGCCAGAGCTGAAGCGTTTGCAGGTCATAAACAACCTGTGCTTTTTCCCACTTGTCTAATTTATCAAGAAATACTCTTCTTCTCAGTAAATATCCAGTGTACATAACAGTATGCAAATCAATCAATCAATCTTTATTTGTATAGCGCCAATCATAATCGCCGATTATCTCCTTAACAGCTGAGTATAAAGACTGCTGTCACTGAAATAACCACTTGTTAATGTATGGATTTGATATTATGAGGGTAGAAACACTTTAAACATTGTTTTAACACAGATTTGCATCATTGCATAACTTTCTGCCAACAAAAATGTAAAACGTTAACTTGTTG
Organism: Pseudamia nigra; assembly: GCA_029823295.1. Classification (NCBI taxonomy): domain Eukaryota; kingdom Metazoa; phylum Chordata; class Actinopteri; order Kurtiformes; family Apogonidae; genus Pseudamia; species Pseudamia nigra. The sequence continues at coordinate 4,966 of JAQQAE010013098.1, read as the reverse complement.
TGTCAACAGCAGAACACGTAAAATTTTAAAAGCAGAAGTTAAAGGTTCTGGGTATGCTGGTTAAGTCTGTCCAACAGTTTCAGCTTGATGAATGTTCACGTCTGTTGCCTGTGTCGCCTTTAGCAGTTTTATCTGCTGATTGTGGGAGTGGTTGCTGATTGTTTTAAATGAATTTGCAACATTGTTTTGGTTTTGTGGGAGTATGTCATAAGAACAGTGAGCTGAAAGCAGAATACAGCTTTCGCTATAAAACAGGACATTGAGTTTGGTGACACTGGCACAATCATTTTAGATGATATACTGCTTAATACATCACTGCATTTGAAGAAATACAAATGGATTGTTAAAGAGACTCAGTGCACTATTCATTTACACCTTTTGGTAAAGATTTCCCTTCACGTGCAGGTGTTTTTTAATATTTATGGTACTTTACTGCCCTCTAGTGGCTCAAATGTACACTTTTTAAATCTACTCATGTAATATCAGAAATCTGTCAGAGCAAGGATTACAGTACTACAATTAAGCCAAGACCACTGCTTTACTACAGAATTGGCATTATTAGCCATAGGGTCACTGAATATGCATTTCTGTTTCAAATGCTGAGATATTTGCAGAAATTATGAAATGAACTCTTGATGCACGAGTTATTCTCTTGTTTTCTGTCCTGAATGTGACTGTTATTTTTTCTGCAGGAAAATGAATTAACACTTAAATATAGTACAATGTCCTATATATTCTACAGATAGGACTGCGTTCTTTTATATCTTGATTTAATGAACGAGTCATCAGGTGAACTCTGACAAAGAAACCAATTGTAATGTAAACTTATACAGACCACATGTCCACTTTCAGGCCTTTTCCCAGTCAGTGGCGTCTATACTAGTGTTACATGTGTGATAATTCTTTTTGTGATTGACAAAGAACCTAGTATAAATGCACTTTATTTGAAAAAAAAATAATTTGCTGGTATTGTTTATATAGTACTTTGAAGAAAAACATATAATGTATAAAAAGACTGAGTCTAGAAATTAACACACAGGTCCAAGTATAAAAACATTCCACATTTCTCTGTTCACTTAAAGTGTATTTATTTGTATTATGGGGCGTTTATGTTTGTGATAGATGTTATTCAAATGCAGACACCTGAAGTGCAGTATGTGGAATAAAATTCAGAGATTTGTTCCAAAGTTTCTCTCTTTGTCTGATATTCAGTTTTGACTCACTTGTATCTCTTTATATTCAGCATTTTAGGAATGCAGCCATTATACAGTAGAACATGCACCTTGTGATGTACTGTATTCATGTATTTATTCTCTCATTTACATTTTATAAGGGCACAAAACATGAATCTTTTAAGCAAGACATAAAACAGTTTGGAAAGCACAGATTCACACTTCGTCAAATGGAGCAATAATTACAGTATTGTTATATTTTAATCCTATTTATAACAAATCAAAAAGTGATTAAATTTGTAGTTTGGATTACAGCATCATTCATAACTCATAACATCATTCATAACCCTTACAACAAGGGACAAATTCCTTTGATCCTCCCAATAATTTTGAATGCTGGATATAAAAGAAAACATAATTAAAGCTGGTAATGTGATGCACTCTGCATTACATTATACAACTGGCGTGACTGTATATAAAAATGTCAAATACTCAAAACCATGCAAAGCAATTTCATGAATAGTAAAGCTGATGGAAGAGTCTATTATATGATATGATCCTGACTGATTAAAATATTGAACCACCATGTTTGAGTTACATTTCTGGTGGGACACAAAAGGTGGAACATATTTCATTGGATCCTCCATTTCGTTTCTTTTTTTGTTCTTTTCATATATTATTTTGTTAATTTTTGTTATTACTATTTTTTAATACTTAATTATAATTATTTTAATTACATTGTTATTCTGGTCATTGTTTTCTTGAATTAGTGTTTATTTTGTTATTTTTGTTGAATACATCTCGTTAACATTTAAAGTGAAAAATATGTGGACTCACATATACATAAAATAAAATAAAATATATAAAATAACGGAAATGAAAAGAAAAGAATAGAAAAAAAGAAAATTAATGGTAGGTGGTCCTATGGAGAGTTTTTTTTAAATCTTTGAAGTGAGAAAGTTTTTAAATCTCTGTTTTGGAGAAAGATTGGCAAAAACTATTAATTTAGTTTGTTTGTACCAACTCATTAAAGTGTTAGAAATAAAACGCAGAAAAAGACACGTGGCTATGTCTAAAATGACGTCACAGATTTTAAATAAAAGTCGTTTGAGTATAGAAAAGGACGTAATGTTATGTATTTAACATAATATCGGTTGTTTAGATAACAGGTTACATAACTGTTAATGATCAATACGAGGCATTATGAGCCTCTAAAATGTTCCGTTTTCTCACGGTGAGAGCGTCAGCCAATCACGTGGCGTCACGGCAGTACAACAGGAAGTGAATGCCCTGTGATGTCAGAGATGCTAAAAGCCTCTGGTGAGAGAATCCCAGGAAGCTGTACTGGATTATCTTCGCAACAATGTGAACAAATAGGGTCCCGTGGTGAATTGAGACAATTTACCAAACCGGTCTTATCAGTACTTCGAAGAAGAGCCACCCGCATCTTCACAGACGCCGCTACGTCTTGAATTCTTGTTAACGACGCTAAAGTTAGCTTGTAAGATTTACAAAGCTAACTAACAGAAAGTGTATTTATCTGTAAATACTGAAGTTGGAATTTTAAAAAAGGAAAAGCACAATGACTGCGAACTACAAGGTACTGAACCTTTTCACCTTTGCTGTAGCTTTATTACAGGTCGCTATGTGGTTATTAACATTTCACTAAAGGGGATTTAGCTAGCTTCAGTAAATGTGTGTAGAAGATAGCTCGCTAATGCTACTTATACAAACGTTAAACATGACAGTTCATTTGTGTGTTTGAGAAACTATTTCATTCCTAACATATCCTTTTTAATTGCGACACAGCTCAGGTCACTAGATCCAAGTATTTAAATCTACATTGGTTTTTGTTGAGCATAATTTCCATTATCATATTTGCGTCCAGTAATAGACAAAGGAAGCTGGGTGGTGACAGGTACATTTACGATTATCTAATTGCGTAACTGGTTGACCTGTACTGATGAATGATGACTGTCACCACAACCATATGACTGCTGAAAAAGCCAGATACGCCGGTTGTCAAATGATCATCACATGATGCCTTTTTTTCTTCTGAGAAATGTTCCCAACATTGCAAACACAATAACTTCACACTACTGCACTACTGCTTCCCTTTAGAAACTGTTACTCATTAGTTTCAGGAAAGGCTGCATGGTCATTTCCACTTTCTTTAATGCTTCAAATTTTATGCAATCTGAGCAAGGATGAGCCTACTTAACAATGATACATTTATTTGTAGTTTTTTAGGAAGCAGTCATTTGTCTGCTTCCTTTACAGTGTAATGAAAGCATGTGGTTATAAAAGAATAATCTGCAGATTTGGGTTTATGAAAGGTTAGGTTTCACGTTTGGCTTAGTTGCTACATGAAAAATATTTACATTATATCATTTGATTTTTTTTTTAAGGATCAGAAAATAGAGAATTTTTTTATTCCAGCTGACATGTTTTAGTGGTTTTACTGTAGGTTCTGTATTCTATTCTGACACAGTCAACTGTCAGTTCATCAGGCACTGGTGAATGTTTGGCATTCTGATAAAGTACTTAAATAGTAATTTGATTATTTGTTTGATTATTTTATATTTTGGTAACAAAATGAATTGTTTCAGCTCTACTTTGAATCATCTCAGTGTTGTTACTGGAACAAATTTGTCTTGTGATTTTGATGTGAATCAGCAGTTGTAAAAAAAAAAAAAAAAAAGTAGCAGCAAAGAAAATCCTGTCAGTAAATTTTAATACAGCCATGACAAGAGTGGAAAAAAGCACTTAAAGGGGATGTAAAAAGTCGACACACCGCTGTTCAAATGCCAAGTTTTTGTGATGTAAAAAATTGACACCAAGATAAATAATTTCACAACATTTTCCACCTTTAATGTGACCTATAACCTGTACAATCCAATTGAAAAACAACAGCTGAAGAAAAGCATCCCCAAAGCATGATGCTGCCACCACTGTGCTTCACTGTAGGTATGCTGTTCTTTTGGTGATGAGCAGTGTTATTTTTGCACCAAATATACCTTTCGGAATTATGGCCAAAAAGTTCAACCTTAGTTTCATCAGACCACAACACATTTTCCCACATGCGTTTGGGAGATTTCAAATGTATTTTTGCAAAATGAAGACGGGCATGGATGTTTTTCTTTGCAAGATAACGCTCTCATCTTGCCACCCTACTCCCACAGCCCCGATACAGACGTGGATAAAATTGTTGGTACCCTCTGTAAATAACAGAAACACCCACAATGTTCACAGAAATAAATTGAATCTAACAAAAGTAATAATAAATAAAATTTTTATGAAAATTAACCAATGAAAATCAGACATTGCTTTTGAATTGCAGTTCAACAGAATTATTTTAAAAAACAAACTCACAATACAGGCCTGGACAAAAATGATGGTACCTTTAATTTAATATTTTGTTGCACAACCTTTTGAGGCAATCACTGCAATTTCTGTAAGTTTCAATGAGACGTCTGCACCTCTCAGTAGGTATTTTGACCCACTCCTTATGAGCAAACTGCTCCAGTTGCCTCAGGTTTGAAGGGCGCCTTCTCCAGACGCCATGTTTCAGCTCCTTCCACACATGTTCAATAGGATTTAGATCAGGACTCCTAGAAGCCACTTCAGAACAGTCCAATGTTTTGCTCTTAGCCATTCTTGGGTGTTTTTAGCTGTGTGTTTGGGGTCATTATCCTGATGCAAGACCCATGACCTGCCACTGAGACCAAGCTTTCTAACACTGGGCAGCACATTTCTCTCTAGAATACCTTGATAGTCTTGAGATTTCATTGTAC
>JAQQAE010013097.1:0-12888 GCA_029823295.1 Pseudamia nigra | reverse complement strand
GACATTCAAAGTACACATTTTACAGCTGCAATCATAATACCGTGAAACCGTGATATTTTTGCCCAAGGTTATCATACTGTCAGAATCTCATACCGGCCCATGCCTAGTTGAAGGTCAAACTGGATGCTGGTGATCCTGGGACCCTCAGGCAGAACTGCATTAAAAACAGACATGATTCTCTACTGGAAATCATTGCACGGGCTCAGGAACACTTCCATAAATCACAGCTCAACGTGCAATTCACAAATACAAGTTAAATGTGTATGATGTAAAGAAGAAGAAAACATATGTGAAACACCATCCGCAAACACCACCGTCTGCTCTGGACAAAACATCATTTCAAATTATCTGAAGTCACATGTTAGACTGTTCTGAGGTCAGAAAATATGTACATTTATTCCCCAGTGATAGATACAGTATATACCATAAAAATATGCACATTTGAAACAGTTGTTGATTGAATCACAATCATTTTGTTTCACTTAGACCCTTTGCTCATTTTCTTGCTTATGTTGTTAATTTTTTTGCTTATTTTTGTTCATCTGTTCTTTATTTTGTTCATTTTTGTTCTATCGTTGCTTATTTCATCCATTTGTGTTCATTTATTTGATCATTTTTTGAATTTCTTGTTCCTTTTGGTGGTTAACGTGCACATTTTTTTTAACTCACTTCTTTATTTTACCCAATTTGGTTCATTTTGTTACTTGATTTGATTGAATTTGGCCTATTTTGAACATTTAGTTTCATTATTTCTGTTCATTTTTGGTTCAATTGTTCATTTTTTGTTCTTTGTTGCTTATTTCAGTGATTTGTGTTCATTTATTTAATTACTTTTTGAATTCTTTGCTCGTTTTGTTTGGTTTTATGACTTTATTTCATTCATTTTGGCTCATGTTGCCTTGTTTTGTTCATTTGTGCCTGTCCTGTTAATGCATTTCATTTATTTGAACTTGTGTTGTTGCTTATTTTGTACATGTGTGTTCATTTATCCAACTGTTTTGTTCTTAGATTTAACTACTCAGTTCATTTTTCAGCCTACAGAGTGTAAAGCTGACTTCCGTCTGTCTGTCAGCACTTCATATTTTCCTCGAAAGCGTCCGTAAACGGTTATAACCTTCATCCGGACCATGCTTATGTCACGTTTGAGGTCAAACGGAGTAAAGGTGGCTGTGGAGGAAGCGTCGTGACCAGAAAGTCCAGCAGGAGAATCTGGAAAGTCCTGAGGAATCCGTCCGTTCACCACGAGCAGACGCTCCATTCACAGTGAAACCCGTCGTCTGTTTCTGTTTCACATAAGAACAGGTTGTTCCTGTTAATCAGCACTTTATGATGAGAACTACTCAAGTACAAGTAGAGGTACTCTTCAACATAAGTACCTGAGTACACGAGTAACTTCACCACGTGGTGGTTATTACAGTATTACATGTTACTGCCTCATGTGCTGTGTCTAATAATGTACATAATGTCTATTTTGTTCATTTTTGATCATTTTGTTGCCAATTTGACATTTTTGGTTGATTTCTTAGATTATTTTTGTTACATTTTGCTCGTTTGTTGCATATTATCTTCATGTACTTGTTTATTTTGTTCATTTATTTTTGTTACTATTCACCAGTGGCGGGCCATGCATTCCACATCCACACCTTCAGTAGTTCTTCCATCTGACTCAATCCACTCCTCAATAACTATTTTACATCTATAAAAAACATCTTTTTTTTGCAGAAATGCAGTATAAAGAGCCACTGCATCGCAGATAGATAACTCGTTTTAGCAACAATAAATGCCTTTACTGAAAAAACAAACCCGGTCTGCACAAGTCTCCTACTGCAGCTACAGATGTGACACACATTAAAAAGCATCAATAATAACCTCATAAACTTGCAGTATTATTTAGGAAAATAGCAACATTTTATTCACTAAAGATTCTGATTATTTGTAGACAAAATCTATCCTCTGTTTTTTCCCTTAAGAAGAGTTCAATGACAAACCGCTCCTTTACACCTGTTCCCGTTATGAACCGCTGCGTTACTGGCGTCTGTCGTCTCATCCACCATAACTGAGACAAACTGTGCTTTTTTAACTTCACGTTTTATCTCTTCTCCCATCACCAGTGGCATCAGTCTGTGATTCAGATATTTTTTAGGCCAGCAGAGAAGGTTTTGCAGGCCCTGACACCACTGCTATTCACCCATTTGTTGCTTATTTCCATGTATCTGACTATTTTTTGTTATTTTCGTTAATTTACTTGTTTATTTTGTACAATTTTGATCATTTTCATGCTTATTTTGTCATTTTTAGTTGACTTGTTAGATTATTTTTGTTACTTATTGCCCGTTTGTTGCTTATCATCTTCATTTACTCAATTATTTATTGTTTTTGTTCATTTTGTTCATTTATTTCTTCATTTTGTTCAATATTTAATCATTTTGTTGGTAATTTGTCATTAGTAGTTAATTTCTTAGATTATTTTTATTACTTTCACTCCTTAGTTGCTTATTATTTTCATGCATTTAATTATTCATTGTCATTTTTCTTCATTTAGTTGTATATTTTGTCCATTTTTGATATTTTTAGGCATATTTTGTCATTTTTAATTGATTGTTAGATTATTTTTGTTACTTTTTTCCCGTTTGTTGCTTTACTCAATTATTTATTGTTATTTTTGTTCATTTTGCTAATTTACTTGTTCATTTTGATCCAATGTTATCACTTTGTTGCTAATTTGTCATCTGTAGTTAATTTCTTAGATTATTTTTATTACTTTCACCCCTTTGTTGCTTATTATTTTTATGTATTTGAATGTTTATTATTATTTTTGCTCATTTACTTGTTCATTTTGTTCATTTTTTATCACTGTTGCTGATTTGTCATTTTTAATGAATTTCTTAGATCATTTTTGTTACGTTTTGCCTGTTTGTTACTTATTATCTTGATTTTCTTGATTATTTATTGTTATTTTTGTTCATTTTGTTGTCTTGAGTAAAAATGATTATGTCAGTTATATAATATGATATAATTATAACATATATATATAATTTCTCTATATTTTCTTAGTTTGTGCTCATTTTGTTGATTATGTTGTTCAATTTTTTTACTTTTTTAAAAATGTTGGACAAATGAACACATGATTTTTGTTCATTTTTTCCCATTTTGTTAATTTATGTCTTTATTTGGTTATTTTTTTATTTTGTTGATTTGTGTCCATATATTTGATTTTTTTTGTTACTTTTAGTCATTTTTGGATAATTTATCTGAAGAACTTCATTTATTTTTATCCATTTTGTGAATTTCTGTTTCTATTTGTTTTTCATTTTTTGCTCATTTTGTTAGTGACTTTGTTTATTTCCGTTAATGTAATGTGATTGTTATCCTTCATTTTTCTTAATTTGTTAGTTTACTTGTGTATTTTCTTAATTTCTGCTTCATTTGTTTGATTATTTTTATTAGTTTTTGCTCATTTTGTTGCTTACTTTGTTCCTGTCTTTCATTTATTTAAATATTTATTGTTAATCATTGCTGAGCTCATTATTTTATTGGTTAATTTTGGTCATGTTTTGTTAAATTTGTTGCTTACTTTGTTGGATTTTATCGACATATTTAATGATTCTTGTTCATTTTTGCCCTTTTTTGTTCATGCTTATTTTGTTCATGTCTTGTCAGTGTTAGCGGGTTTATTGCTGATTTGCTGAATTGTTTTGTTCGTTTTTGCTCATTTCCTTGTTTATTTTGTTCATTTCTTGTTCATTTATTTGATTATTTTTGTTAATTTTTGCTCATTTTCTACTGGAGTTCTACCCAGGGATTGTGTTTCATATGAATTTGACTTTAAATCATCTGATACATCAGATTTTTTTAAATAACATAAGTCCAATTTCCAGACACCAGTTACTTAATAATTTTCAAGAATTAGCTAAAAATAATCCAGTGTCTCATTTAAATGCATCTGCCCCTAAAATAGTAAAGTCACTTCCTCAGTATGGAGAAGAGTCACTCTGATGTTTTCATTCTGTGATGAGTTTAGATGAGCGTGATATAGTATCTGTATTTTTGGCTTTTTGCTGAGATCGAGAGAAAAAAAAACCCTGAATGTAATGGTTGCAAAAGCATTTACTCTTTTTTTTACTTCCTCAATTCAGACAAAAGCTCCAGGTTTGTGTCTGTACATATGTGTCCATTAAAACCTAAAATAAAGGATTCTTGGTGGTCTTCCAGTCCTAGTCTCCGCATCAGACACCATACCCGCCCCTCCTTGAATCGCCACTTTATCGTGGTGGAGGGGTTTGTGTCCTGAGTGATCCGAGGAGCTACATTGTTGGGGGCAATTCGCCCCGGTAGGGTCTCCCAAGACAAATTGGTCCTAGGTGACAAGTCAGACTAAGAGCGGTTCAGAAGACCCTTATGACGATGGCCTCCTGTGGGCCCACCACCTGCAGGAAGGGTTGTAAGGGTCCTGTGCTGTGTGGTTTGAGCTGATTTATTTTCAGTCTAACGCAACAATAATAAAAGAAGACACTTGCTTATGTGAGCAGGGTACAGGGTAATCACTGAAATAAGGGAACTTGAAGCAGAATAAACGATCTCTGCTAGACGTCACTCACACTGTTTGTCTTCACACTGAAAACCTACCATTAACATCTAAAATGACATACATACAGTATCATTAGTAGTTTAAATAATGTTTTCAAAATGGTGTATTTTCTGGATATAGCTAGTTGAAGATGCATCAAATCCATGTATACAATACTGAATCAGCAGACATTCATGTCTATAGCTTTACTTACTACCTTGCAGTCCATATTTTTCCTCAACCCCTGTAAGTATAATCAGTCTGGATCACTATATCCAGAATATTGTTCATATCTGGATCAAACTTTGTGCTTTGATAGAATCTATTACGGTGTTATACTGCGTTTTGTTTTTTTGTTTTTGCTTTGTTTTTTTTTGGGTGGGGCTAAATTTTCTGGATGTTATGGAAGAGCCCACCCACCCTGAGGAGCATCAAATCCAGAACCACCAGACCACACGACAGCTTCTAGCAGATTCCCCCACCACCACTACCACCACAAACAGACGACGAAACCTTCTTCCCCACCATCCTACATCCCCACATATTTATTTATTGGTTACTCTACCACTGTGCTGTACATATTGTACATACAGTATTGTCCATACTAAAATTTTTCCTGTATATAGTTCAGAATTACTTCTACACACACCATACTTATTTTTTTATGTGCATTTGTTAAATTTTTCAATGACAGAACCTCAGCACACATTTGGTCCCGCTTCATGTATGAAATGTCAATAAAGTTCTTGAATCGTGAATCTTATTTGTTGTGTTACAAAAACAAAAGTTGAATTTGGTCTTATCTCACAGTGGTGAAGAATCCTGTATCACATCCTAGATCACTACCACAATCTAATCCAGTGGTCCTTGAGACATTTCTGACATATGCTGAAAATTTCATCATACCTCCTCCTTGGTCGAGGTACAAATAAGGAATAAGGAAGGGGGTCAATACTTTTTCACAGTCGTGGACATCTTATATGTATTGCTATTAAATAAATAAAGAAAATCTAGAAATCTCTGTAAATTGACATTAAATGCGACTGATTTGAGACACAGCTTGTCATTTTCACATCAGCGGTGACGCAACACATTTTACCACATCTTCTTATTTTTCCCATCATCGACATGTGACGACAGCATTTCTGATCAGAATCTGCATACTGTGACATTTGGAGTTTCTTATGGGTATGTTTTTGTGCTGTTTGCAGATTAATGTGAGCCAAGATGAGCCATTCAGTGTGTGACTAATGAACACGAACATATACACAGAGTGGTGGTACTTCTGTATTTCTGACAGCTCACGCTGACTAATATATGGAGCTGGAAAGCACCAAACACACCACTGACGTCTTCATTTATACTGTGATCACTTTCAGACAAACAAAACACCAACTAATGTAAACTGATCAAAAATAAATTTGAAATTCACATTTAATGACAGAGGAGCCGGACCTTGTGACATGTGATTTATTTTGTGGCAAAAATTATTTTAATCATGTTTTGTTTCAGAGAAAATGATGTGTCCATCCATCCACCCACGCAGTGAATCAATCCACCCATCAATCCATTCAGAAATCCATCCGTCCACCCAGTCACCCATCCATCTATCCATCTATCCATCCACTCACCCATCCATCCACCCAGTGGACCCATCCACCCATCAATCCATTCAGAAATCCATCTATCCATCCATCCATCCATCCATCCATCTATCATCCATCTACCCAACCACCCAGTGACCCATCCATCTATCCATCTATCCATCCATCCATCCATGCACTCACCCATCCAGTCACCCATCCATCCATCCATCCATCCATCCATCCAACCAACCACCCACTCATCCACTCTCTAATCCATCCACCCACCCACCCACACAGTCACCGATTCATCCATCCATCTATCCACTCACCCATCCAGTCACCCATCCATCCATCCATCCATCCGTCCATCTACTGTATCTATCCATCCACCCACCCATCCATTTATCCTTCCACTCATCCAGTCACTAATCCATGCACCCACCCACCAACACAGTCACCCACCCATCCACCCATCCATCCATCCATCCATCCATTCCTTCTCCCAGTTGGACATACCCAAAACATCTCAAATGAGATATCCAAAGTGACTTCAACTGGCTCCTCTGGATGTGGAGAAGCAGCATTTCTACTCTGAGCTCCGCCCGGATGGATGATATTCTCACACTCTCTCTAAGGAAGAACCCAGCCACCCTGCATCTGCGATTTCATTCTTTAGGTCACAACTCAGAGCTCATGACTATAGATGAGAGTAGGAATGCAGCTCAACTGGTAAATCAAGAGCATAGCCTTTTGGATCAGCTCCTTCATCACCACAACAGACTAGCAAACCATCGATGTCATGCTTCGTCCAAGGTGACTTTAAAGCCTTATATTCACATTTTTGAGTCCAGATAAAAGAAAACAGTGGTGGGGGAAAGCAATAACAAGAGCATTTAGCATCAGACTGAAATACCACATGTACTGTATATTGTTTTTGCCAACACACACCAGTGATGTCGCAGAAATGTTAAATGTTGCTTAAGTCTGCTTGTTCCTCCATCGTCTGGTAAAGTGTGGAAATGTCTGAACACATGCAATGTCTCTGCTCTGCGAAGAAAAACATTGTGAAAAAAACACCTAAACAAACTGTAATGTCAGACCCTGGAAAGAAGGCTTCTCTTTAGTCACTTTCACTATCAGTGCTTCATTAGGTTTCAGTCTTATTTTGTTAAATTTAGATCTAATTTAATGTCTTCAGTCACCCATCCATCCATTTATCCATCCATCTATTTATCCATCTGTCCATTTACCCATGCATTTATCCATCCATTCATCCTTGCATCCATTTTGCTTTTTCATTGTTCTGTTCATTACATTGATAATTTTCACCTCATCATTTTTCATTGCTATCAATTTTATGTTATTTTGTTCATGTTGTACATTGTTAGACTTCGTTATGTTCATTTTCTTGATTATGTGTACAATTATTTATTCTTCATTATGTTTCAAAAGCCAGTATACTGTGGTTTACATTACTATAAATAAAAATGAACCAATCTTCTTTTACATGTAAAGAGTAAAACATGTTCAAAAGCTGTTTTTTCAGCAAAAACTGAGATATTATTTCAATTTATAATTTTGGTAATTTTTGTCTCAATCAGATGCCACATTTCTCTTTTTGGTCTTGAGCTGAATGTTTGGGATGTGAATCTTCAGTCAGCCTGCGTTTAAATTTGACTCAGTACGTATCAACACGTGCAACATGCTGGGAAACAGACTGTGTTTTGTTCCTGGAAGGTGAGTGACGTGGAAAACCTGCAGATCTCCTTAGACTTCAGTGGAAGGTGAATTCACGACGTGTCTTTCCTGTATCAAATCCAACAACAAACCTGCACCAGCACAGGGGATGCATGCATAAAAGCCTTATATTGTTAAAATTGAAACATTAAGCGGCATGTGACAGTTTGTGTTTGATGTCTACGTATATTTGGTGTTTTCTGTTTGCTTTCAGTTCCCTGCTTGTCATGACACATACACATGCTCACATAGTCATATCACTCCAGCTTCACACTCATTACATAACACATCTCCTAAAGCTCACTGGGGTTTTGGGAGCTGTTTCAGATGAAAGATGGCAAAATGTTGGCATATACACTGTTTAGTCAAGGCTCTAAAACAGCAGTCCTATGTCATCATCTAAAATAAGAGCAGATTTTAATGAATCTCCACCTCATTGTGGTGGAGGGGTTTGTGTGATCCTCTATGTTGTTGGGGGAAATTCGCTCCTTGTAGGGTCTCCCAAAGCAAATTGGTCTGAGGTGACAGGTCAGACTACGAGTGATTCAGGAGACCCTTATGACTATGCCTTCCTGTGGGCCCACCACCTGCAAGAAGGGTCATACGGATCTGGTGCTGTGTGGTTTGGGAGGAAGCTTAAGGCAGAGGCCTGGGTGGATCCAAAAGATTTTTATTGTGACACAGGACCAAGTTCAACAGTTGTCCTTGTAATGCCAAAAATAGGATTCACCATTCAAGAACTTTACTGTCATTTCACAAGTGAAGTGGGACAAAATAGTGTGCTGAGGTCCCGTAGTTGTCACCTGTCTCCTCTGTTTCCTGTTATTTGCAAACAAACTAAACTCTTCTCACACTCCAATGAAATAATCCAGTTTTTAAAGAACATGGTCATACGTTTACTTTATTGTCGCTCTTTAAAACACACTGCTCTGTCCGAAAAACACACTGAAGAGTATCTTTGTGATGCCGCTGCTCTGTATCTCATGTGAAATCACCAGAGAGCTGAGTGAAGACTGGGGCAGCTTTTTCTTTGAAGTCACACACACACATGGACACACACACATGAAAACATGCTGATATGAAGCTGTGTATGAAGCTTGTAAATAACTCTACACACATATAGAACAACACATTGCAAATATTCATCCTGATACCCTCTCCAAATAAATGAAACATAACTTCATCCACATTGCAAGGTTTCACACACACACACACCCCCACACACAGGTCAGTGACAATGACTACAGTCTGCAGAGTGTGTGAGTGAATCTTTAGTTCCTCATGTTACACTCAAGTCTTTTATCTGTGACCCAGAGAGAGAAAGAGGGACAATCACGCAGAGAAGACGACACGATCACAGAGCATGTTCTGTTGTCTGTGAAGCGGGGTTATTAGAGTCAACGAAAACTAAAACTAATAGTGAAAACATGCTTTCATTCACTGAAACGGGAGCAGAAAATAACACTAGGTTTCATAAGCTTAACAATGGAGTAAAAGAATGGAAGATGTGTAATGGAATTCAGATTCAGATCAACTTCATCAATGCATGGGAACTGCTTTTGTTGTAGCAGTGCAACATGTAACAGTGTAGTGGTAGGAAATTGAAACTGCGCAAAAATGAGCTACAAAACACGTAGGTAGCAGAGCTGCAGTCTGCATGACATGTTAGGTGAACTGTACAAATGTGCAAAGAGAGACTTGATAAGTTCTCAGTGCAGTATATACAGTAGGCACGAGAACTGAAGTGGTACTGTTTAGTAAAACGGACAGATGACATAAGTTATAAGGTGCAAAATAGACGTGATGACTGTGTACAGGTGAGAAACTGATTAAAAATAAGGATCAAGGAGACTTTTATTGTCATTCTCACATGAAATACAAAGAACGAAATATCAAACTCAGGTCATAGTGCACACTGAACCAAATACTAAAGCTATAGAAAAGATAAGAGCAATTAAATATCCATGAACTTTTTAACCTAACCTACAAGGCAGGGAGGAGTATAGCTGTACACTGTTATTGCACGTAGAGGATGAGAATTCCTGAATCTGAAAGCAGAGCTGGATGAACCTCTTACAGAAGAAGCTCCTCTGTCTGACCAGTACGTGGTGCAGAGGTCGTTCCGGGGTGTATAGGATGAAGAATGGAAGATGCAACAGTTTGGTCAGTGTCTTTCTGGCCATTCGAACCAGTTTGTCCAGTCTCATTACATCAGTGACTAAAATCCTGACCAAGCCCTGAAAGAAAGGAAAAACAAATAGAATTATGTTCAAGAGAGATACAACGCTGCAAAAGTGGACTGGTGCCTGTTATCGTGTATATAGAATCAACATCAGTATACCAGAGTCATCAACAACTACTTTTAAATGCGCAAAATTTTTCATTGTGTCCCCAGTTCGTTCTGGCAGGGATGTCTAGTGTCACCCATGTCATTCAGCTTCTACTTGGAGGAGGTGATGCGACAATCTGTAGATACTCTCTGGACATCAACAACCTTCGTTATGCTGATGATATTGTACTAATAACAGATGCTTCAGAGGATTTGCCAGCTCTACAGGATGAAACTGGCACAACATTGAGAGAATTTCACATGGACATTAATACAAGAAAGTTGAAAGTAATGGCAGCATGAGATTTCATGAAGGCACCAGAAAGCACTCAGAGAGCACAGACCTCCACCGAGCAGCTCATTTTCCCCCATTAGCCATAACTCGCTCGATGATAAAGAATCCATCAAAAATTTCCTGGATCCAAGTGGTGATCCAATCACTCTCAAAATGTAATCAACTGATCCTTATGTCATTTCCATCTTATCCTTTACAGACAGAAAGACAGACAAATGGGGAAAAAAACAAAACCTCCTTGGTGGAGGGAAATTAATATACAGTGAATTGGTGTCAGGCTGGGGCAAGTTGAGAAGTTTAAATATCTTGTCTCAACACTGTATCAGAATGTGGATGGACGATCTGCAGCAATTAGGGTAGCAGTTAGCCCAGTGGTGCTACTACAGGGAGTGTTGACACTGCCTACACGAGACCCGGGCTCAGTTGGCTTCGGCTGTCAGTACCCAGATAGGGCCTCTGACTCAGGAATACGAGCATCATTGCCTTGTGGCTTACCATTGGTTTGGGAAATGCAAAGGGAAAAACCTTGACAGAAAATCCAGAGTGGAACCTCTAAGGCAGTTGGTAGAACACTGTGACACCTTCTGGCAACTCGTACCCATTGGATACTGCCAGCAAGGCCAAGAGGGGGATTCTGACAACTGAGCACCCCAGGATCTCCATGACCTTCGACAAGGCCTGCACCCTGGAGAGGTCACTCCAGTGTCGCTGTCCTAGCGACAGAAACAACACAGGAGACAGCAGCCACTCTATCACAGAAAAATCCAAGGAGCAACTACCATAATGCTCCGAGACTGATGGAATGCCAACAAAAAGAAAAAAAAATCTGCAGCAAGATCAGTCCTAAGCGCTCTAGATACCCTTAGGAAGGAGGGATCTCTTTTGAAATCCATCAAACTGAAGTTGAAGTTAAGACACTTTATTGTCCCCTTAGGAAATGTCTTTGTTAGTGAGGGTACATCTCAGTTGCAAGACGAGACAACCATAAATGTACAAGCATAAGAACACTGACAGACTTGACAGCGACAACACCCATTGCAACACATGGCATCAGTGTGTAGTGGCCAGTAATGCACATGGTCATTAAAATATAGGAAAATTTAAACAATACATACACATCCTACTGAAATAAAATTAATTCTCCTGTTCAGACGTGCTGAGCAGAGAGCCAGCAGGGTTTAAAACCTCACCTTTTCTCTCAGGTGTTTGCTTAAATAATTGATTTGTTGTGTCCTGTTATTTGAAAGGACTGTGTAACGTAACCTACCACCTGACAGTAGCAGCTCAAAGAAAAAAAGGTAAATGTTATGAATCAGATAGATTTTTCTTTGCTTTGCTGAGGGATCTCTCTTTGTAAATACAGTGGAACTCCGGTTTATGAGTGCATCTACACATAAATTTTTTGGGTTATGAGGAAGACATCGGGCAAAATTTTGTCCCATCTTGTGAGAAAAAATCGAGTTGTGAGTAAAATAGGTCCCGAGAGGTAGTATGCACTACTCAGCCACCGCCTGGAAATGTAGACATGAAACTGTTTGTTCCAGCGTTTTACATTACTTGAGAGTTTAGTGGAGCTTTTCCTTACCTTTTGTCTCTGTCTTCCATGGCTCCCTGGATCCTGGCTTCATCCTCTGTCTTCCTCCTGTGGTCTTGACCTGCATTCCGTCCAGTTCATACTTCTCCCTGTGGCTGTTCCAATCAGCCTCTTTCTCCACCTGCTCTGTTTTTTCCATCCATAGCTCCATACAGCTTCTGCACTCTGCCATCTCTTTTTGGCTTGTGCATCAATAAACTGTATTAACTGCTTCCTGTACTTGCCTCATGTGTTCAGTGTCTTGGTCTCAACAAGCTCTTCCCGTAACAGAAACCCGTCTGTCCCAGGCTGTACAGTGGCTGTGGCTAAGAAATATAGCAGGCCTGCTACACATCTCCGTGCACATTATGTAATGACGTCACAGACCATTGTCACACCCACTTAAAGCAACAGGCTTGCCCTGTAACACGAGTTTTCTTGGGTCTTGGAACAGATTAATTGGTTTTACATGTATTCTTATGGGAAAACCGGTCCCGTCTCACAAGTTTTCTGTGTCACAAGCGTGATGCTGGAATGGATTAAATTTATAACCTGAGGTTCCACTGTATATCCTAGGCTGTTTAAGTTGGTGCTTAGCAACTTAGTGGCATTGGTTACTATTTTCTCTTTTCTGTTTATGTTGCACTGATGTACCAGCAAATTACACAAAAGTCAAACACTAAGGGTGTACTCACACTGGGACTTTGTTCCGCGCCTGGGTGCCTTTCACACCTTTAGCACGGATCATTTTAGTAATGTGAGTGCATTCGAGCCGCGCTCTGGCCCCGGACTTCGGCCCGG
>JAQQAE010013096.1:0-12888 GCA_029823295.1 Pseudamia nigra | reverse complement strand
GTTCTGTTGGGTTTACTCTCTGTATAGTCATGGGGTTTCGGCCTCGAATTGTGAAGCGCCTAGAGATAATCGGCGATAATGATTGGCGCTATACAAATAAAGATTGAATTGAAATTCAGTGAACCGTTCCTCTATTTATGTGACTTTATGTACAGGTATGTGCTTCTCAGAATATCACAGTGCATCTGTGCTGTTATTTATCCTTCTCTAAAAGGTGCTCTGTTCATGGAACAATTTAACTGTTTCAATCTCACTAATCAGGACTTTTTTACAGAGCACCTGTTGAAAACACTTCTCACAGTTAGTATTTTACAGCAGTAGATTGCTGGATTAAATAAATTAGAGCTTTCTTGACTAAAGCTTCCTGCTTTCATGGTCATCCAGGTGTGAGGAACCAAACTGTCAGTTCGAGTTTCCCTTCTTCTTTCGGCGTGTGCCATTTAGATGCTGTGGTTGTCAAACACTGATGTCCTCTGTTCTGCAGTATTTCATGAAGAGATGACTCTATGTGCACTGCAGTGAATGATTTAAAGTCTAACTGTAAGTAGTGGTAGTGGAGCCCAGCATTCCTCCATGTACCACACTGCAGCTCTCTGCTTCAGCATTCCCTGATACACATCAGACCTTTGTTCATTTGCTGCCCGCTCATAGTGGCTACCACTTCCCCATCCGTGATTACTGGGGCCTGTTAGCGGAAAGCAGTTGGTGAGCCCATTGTGTGCCAAGAGCGATAACAGACAGCAGAATCACAGATGTAACCTCCACACATGCGCGCACACACACACACACACACACTGCTGCAGCCTCCAAGTGCCCATGCACAGTTGCGGTGAAATATACATCTGTCATGCCCATCCAAAACAGGCAATCATGCCACATGCAATCACAAAGGGCTGTGCAATGATGATAAGAGATCATTTGCAACCAAGCTTTGACTGCCGTGACTCAGTCCTAATCTCTCTGCATGTATGTATCTCTGTGTGTTTGTGGATGGCTAGTTGGATAAATGGACAACAAGAAAGATGAAATTGTTCTTATTCGGTAACAGTGGCATTATCTTTGTTCGGAAACACACAAACACACACTGGGATGCATATAATTTGAGTTGCCTCAACTTCTATTGGCAAATTCCACTCCATGGCCCACATTATTCTGACTGCTCCCTACATGTTGCTCTGTGTTTTCCTCATGAAAGGGTTTTTTCTTAGCTAATACACTTGTAAGCAAACAGCATTATAGGCTATAAAGCAAGATTTGTGGCTGTATAGACTAGAGTAGTTAATGTTACAGTCTGCCTCTAACTCTGGCTGATAGATTGCCCTGGGTCCTAATCAGAGGGATCTGCGGCTGCCTGTCTGACTAATGAACTGTTACTGTAAGGCAGGAACTTTTAACTGCCTTCTTTATGAGAAAAGGGGTGCAGTGACTTGGCCCGCAGTCTCTTTTTTACTAGACTATTTCCTGCAATGCAAGCAAACAATAAGCACACGTTTTCATGAAAGCACAGTGATATATAGGGGCTGAGTCTCCCTGAGACCAAACAGATTCGATACAGAGGCTGAACTGATGACCAAACACAGAAATTCTGGGACAGACTTGCTGATAAATGTTCTGTTAAAAACAAATATTGTTGATGTAGCTTTTACAAGACGTGGATTCATCATTGTTGAAGAATGTCTGTTTGAAGCTGCAGTAGCATATTCAAAGAGTGGCAAGAAGTAATTTCTAGATGCCCAGTTTCAATATTCACCATCTGATCATCCTTACATTTAGACTTTGCACTCAAATAATTTTTACACCGATTTCTACAGCTTTGGTCAGAAAGCATCTATTTTAGTCACCTGCTTTATTTATGTGACTCTAATCAGCTTTTGACTTGACAAAGCTTTGCATTACCGTAAATCTAGTAGGGATAAGAATTGAATCTTTAATTATGCATGCATCTAAAATGTAAGGTTGGAAACTAATTTAAGTCTGAGTCTGATAATATTTGATTGTATTTACCCACTGTGTAATTGACAAATTTTCCCAGCTTCACCAGTGTCCTTGAGCATGAAAAGAGACGGCAGTAGTTGAAATATCATTTACAAATCTTATCTAGTTCGTGAGCCTTACAACATCCATTTCAGTTGCATTGATTTCCATCTCTGGAAATCTCTGAGTTGTATGATGATTTTTTTCTCGTAGATCTCAAAAGAGACTGAGGGGATATATTTAGTGCATTCTAATAATCCTCATCTCAGACGGTGATAACACTATTTACATGATTAGATGCTTTTACCGTACTGATTTTTGCCTTCACCCAAAAGCACATAAATGTTTGCTGGAAAGCAGAGTTTCTGTTCATGTGGCTCAACTGTGTGTATTGATTTCATGGCTGAAAAGAAGGAGATGGCAGAATGCCTGTTTTTACTCTTTCTTTTGGGAAACCTCCAAGAACAATGGATGTTGCCCAGATGCAGCTCTTTTATAAAATAAAGTAGTTTGATGGCAATACAAGTGTAACTGCTTTTTTCACCTGTAGGCTTTTCATTAAATCCTATTTTCGCTTGATGTCTTTTTGTCATACCTTTTCCATAATGTTTACTTTCATGGCCACAGTGGGATGCTTGAAGAATGCACTTCTGGGGGTTTCTACCGCTGTGTGTAAGAATGCTGACCACTTCTTCTGACAGTCATTTCTTATGAAACCCTTTCATTATTTTTGAAATTCCAAGGTAAAACACCATCAGGGACTGGATGTCACTAGCTCTGTTCAGTCACTTGGACGCAAAACAATATACAAGATAAATAAAGCAATTAAATCATCAAGGCAATACATGTATCAAATTTTTGCAGTGACAAGATAGTGATGGGCAGTTTGTTTTAAAAAATGGCAGTCCATGTTTAGGAGAACACTCTCATCTTACAGTATGGCAAGAACATCCCTGCCATGTATCATTCCTCATTTTTGTACTGTGATGGTTATTTGGGTTTTTGTAAGCTTTTATTGCCCCGGTTGTCTGTGATTGATGTGTCCAATGAGTGTTGAGAGCCATTTGGGCTGATGACACCCCAAACTGTGCAAAGTAAGGATGCCTATCACGTTAATTCAATAGAAAGCAGTAGGACAGTGAATGAGATTTAATTATCCCACGTAAAGCAGATAATTTCAAGGGCCATCTGGACGAGCGGAGGACATTACTCCTAGGGTGTATTCATATCAGCATTTATATTCACATAAACAGAGCTTTCAGAACGTAGTAGTAAATAATCCATGTATTGGCTGGTGTGATCCCGGCGTAGCAATCAAACGTATCCAAGGAAGAGGGAGCAATTAAACTTGCTCAACTTTGACACTGTTGGTTTTTAATGCAGCAAGCCAACGTCAAGACTAATGTTCAGTGTCCACTCCCTGCCAGAAAATTTTGTCCCATTTTACAGGGCCTTTACAAGGGGAAACCACCTCTCATCTGCACTGACTGCAGTCTGTGTTACATTAATTGCTGGCCTTATTAGTATTCCTTTGGAACATTAGCAATTAGCATAGCCATAAAAACTATAAGGATCTCCTGTGGGGAAACAGAGACAGGAAAAACAGAAAAGTGGCAAAAATGCGTATTTAAGTCAATTTTTACATTCCCGCATAAGTACAATTTCTTTTCCACCTTTAATCGTTTGGCAACTCACTGCCTTCTAATGTATGTAAATTGCATGAAAAGGGGCTATCAATTAGATCTAATGTCGCTCTCATGCTGTGCATTTATTCATGAGGTGGTAAACCTGCTAATTGTATGTATTGGAGACATTCGCTGAGGATAATGTTGACTGGATTAACGCAATCACAGCTAAATGACATGGATGCACATAATCAGCACTGTGTAACCATGTCAAACGTAAGTCAAAGTGCAAACAGACGCATGCAGTCACAGATCCTTGAAGGTGTTTTTTTAATGTGTGCTTAGAAATATCCAACCTAAAAGCCTAAAAAAGAATAAAACACACAGTCCAGGGGTTGTGTTCATTGCTTTTAATATGTATAAATCAGAATTAAACATGGTCCCTGGTCAATTTCGGCAGCCTCCCTCTACATACATATTATCTGTACAGTCGGGCTCTGTGTTGCTCTTTGCTCTGTTGACTCACTCTTGCACACAGAGGAGCTTCTATTGATTTCTAGAAGTCCTTCATGCCGCCTTCCTTCACTCTCTGGACAACGTCTTATCTTGCTTGCTGTAGATGTTTCTTAAAGTCCAGTTGGTAATCATTAGCTCTGTTCACTTTTAGAACAATTATGTTCACAACATCAATGAGGTTTTTACTCGGAAGGATTCACTGATTCATGAATCAAACTACACGAATCACAATATCAGCCTGTGCAGTAAGATAATTGTAAAGTGCTGCAATGTAAAGATTTAGGATTTATTTAAAGGCAACCATTGTGGATGATAATGTGGATTCATTTCCAATGTGCAGAGAGACAGACACTGTAAAATATGGCAAAGAAAGGAATCCATAGATGAACTTTGACACATGCCTTGTGAAACAAAATAGGTGCAAGCTCTAATTTCCATTGTATGTATGATAAAGCTTCAGTATGGCATGATAGTTGAATTGAATAAACTTTGTCCCTTTTAGGGAAATTCATTTGAACAGCTCATTCAGTAGGTAAAAAAAAAATCTTATCATTAAGATCTCTTCAGTCTTCTCAGTCTTCAGTCTCCATCACCTGCCATCTGATGGCAGTGGGGATGAAGGATCTCCTATAATGTTCAGTTCTGCAGCGTAGTGATGCCAGTCGATCACTGCTGCTCCTCTGTTGGGACAGAATGAGGTGAAGTAGTCTGTTCAGGTGCTTTACATCTCTCTGTCTGATGCTGCCTCCCCAGCAGACTGCAGCATGAAAGTGTATGTTTGCAACTGACTGCCCTAAGATGCGGCACATGTCAAAGGACCTGAGCCACCACAGGAAAATATGGCAACTCTGTCCCTTTCCAGTGCAGCTGTGTTCTGGAATCAGTCCATCCTTTTGTCACGGAGTAAAACCAAGATATTTGTATGTTGGGCTACACTGCCAATATTGACAGGCTGAAAACTTAGACTTTTGCAAGTCCAGTAGAATTAATTTTATATATTGAGAAAACCAAAGGCAGAGGAAACCAAGTAGTTAAAAAGAAAAAAGAGATACTAAAGAGTCTAGTCTGTGTTAAATTATTTTGTCTCAAACTGTCAGAGATCAGAATGATAGGGAGGAATCAGTGTTGGCTTGGTCGTTCCTTAAGGCAGATTGTGTGACAATGATGGTGAGAAGGGGAATGCAGGGTTCCGACCTATATTCTCTCTTTGATAGAGGACAAATGTAAATGTCAGCAGCATCTGAAAAAGAAAGGTCTACTGGTCTCTGATGCTTCAAGGAATAAACTGTGACAGACGGGGGAAAAGCAATGCAAGCTAAAACTCACTGAGGTAAGATGAGGAGTAGAAGGAACATGTGAATAAAAAGCTAACACAGAGGATTTTGATATCATTGTAACATCAGGGAACACAATTTGACAACAGCTGCAGCACAGCTTTGCTTAAGTGTTTTTGCAGATTAAGAAATCAAATACAATTGTAAAGAATAAAAAATAAATTCTCATCACATCTTCTAAATCACTGTATCTCTAGCTCACCAGTCTGACTGTATTAGAAAGGAAGGTTTTGGCAGAACTGTCTTGTCGCATGTCACAGCCTGGTCCCACGACAACACAGGCAGACCAAGAATAATGTTAGTGCCTATTTAATTCATTTATTCATGAGAGTAATTGAAATATTAACGGAGCTGGTTAGACACTGGAGGCTCAGTGTCATCAGTGCTCAGATCTCACACAACTCACTAAGGAAATTATATTTTATTAACAAACAAATGCCAACCAGTCAACACTACCAGTCAAAAGTTTGTACACATCTTCCCCTTCCGTGTTTTTTTCTTTATTATTTTTTTTTATTTTAAACCTTTTGCATTAATACTGATGACATCCCACCTGTGGAATAATATGTATGTAATTATGTTGTAAACATGTTTTATACTTTACATGTCCAAACGAGACACACTTAGCGTTGATGACAGCTTTGCATTCTTTCATCAAATGCACATGGTCACATGATCATCTGAAATGGTTTTCAGTTCACAGTTGTGTTTTTTCAAGACTTAGTTTGTACCTTTTTTTGCCTTCTTATAGTGCATTCACACCAGCCCTGTTTAATTGAACTCCAGTCTGTTTGATTGGAAAGTCTGGTTCGTTTGGGGAGGGGTGAATGCACAATCGAACTCTGGTGTGGGTCAAACAAAAAAAGTCTTGTCCACCTAAAAATGCACATCTCGGTTTGCTTCAAATGAACCAAATGCAAGTGGACTACAACACAGGGCACTGTGGGTAAACATATACAGAACAAATGCATGTTTTGCATGGTAGCCGGGTGAAATGGCTTGCCGTCAGATGTGGAGTGTGGACAAGGTGAACAATCTGACAGAAAAATGATCAGACGAAAATATGCCACAACTGCTAGTAAAACTAGGTCACAAAATGGAGGATCTGGCATCCACCTGTACAGTAGAACAGTGACTCACAAAGACGAAAAAAACTCCAACAATATGTAAAAATAGAAGTGGCAGTTCAGGAGAAGAAAAGGCCAAGTTTCCTTTATTAGCAACCTTAATGTGCTTTACACCATCGGTTGTCTTGTACAGCGGAAGAGTGGGCACAGAGTCAGTAGCCCCATTAGTGCCACTACAACTACTGTACAAATCCATATTATGGTAAGAAATGAAAAGATCATCTCAAAATTGGTGAATGTGCAGTTTCCAAAACCATTCGATGCTATAATGTAACTGTCTCTCATAAGGACCATCCCACGAAAAGAAAATCAAGCGCTACCTCTGCTGCAGAGGATGGGTTTATTCAAATTACCAGCCTCATGCACCGCCAATTTACAACACCTCGGAAAGTGATGGTTTTGGAAACTGCACTTGGGGACGCATTCAAAGTTCTTGAGATTGACTGACCTTCATTTCTTAAAGTAATGATGTCTGTTGACAAAATGTAGATTTGCACAGTAGTTTTAGTTGCATGAATAGGGCTATTGAGTTTGTCCCGACCTTTCTTCTGTGCAAGACAGAGCATATCGACAAGCAAGGAACATCCTCAAAGCTAAATGTGGTTACTTTGAAACAAACTAAAATATAAAGCATGTTCTGTTTAACACGTTTGGTTTAATACATAATTCCATAGATGATCTCTCACAGTTTGTCTTCAATATTAATGGATAATGGTGAAAATAATAGAAAGAAGGAGAATTTGTGTTCAAACTTTTGACTGGTAGTGTATATACATGTTTTCTATGTGAATACACAGCGGTCAAAGAGATCTGATGTAGTATTTGTTGAATTCTCGTGAAAACTGAAGTGAGCAGGGAGGCAACAGGACTCAAGAGGAGGAGGATGTTTGGAGAGAAGAGGATTTTTGAAAAAGGGAGGAGGCGCGCTGTCTGGATATGCTCGATGTGAAAACAACCTGGCATGTTTACCTTCTTCTAATGACATGATGGTGAATGTTTGTGTGTGTGTAAAGAAAGTGAGACAGAAGCAAAACCGTTCTGTGCCTTATCGGTTTGAGCCTGCACGGAGCTTTAGTTGCACCTCTCACGCTGTTGTAGCTACATTCCTGCAGCTGTGTCTGTGTGTCCCAAGAGTTTAATTGCATGTATTTGCGTCTCTGCATATCAGTAGTTGTGTATGCACGTGTGTACCTCCGAGATAGTCATTTGGGGTTGTCGGCTGTGGGAGTGAGAAGGAACATGACAAGTGTGCCGAGCTTGTTGCGGGGTGTTCTCAGACAATCAGGGGAAACAGCCCTGCGGAGGATTGGGGAGAGTATGGGGTGGGTTTGAAGGCCATGTGCTGCTACTGTCACATGTCGCACTTGGCATGATGGCGGGTGAACGAACGGCAGGCGGGCGAGGAAATCACCACCCACTGGGAACTGTGGGTGAGGGGAGGGGCTGGGTGAGTGGGAGGACTACGGAACTGGCTCTTCTTCCCCAGGCCTTATCAAAGAGAAAAAATAAAACACAGCGAGCTAGAACTGCCACTAACAATCAGAGTAGAAACACACTGTTGTTGTGTGTGCTGCACAGAGAGGAAGGAAGAGGTACAGTACATATATAAATCCCAGCAAAACTGCCGATACCAGTTGTGATACTTTTTTACGTGGAAAAGCCATTTATCTAGTTTCCTGTAGGAGATAGCAATGCGCCATAATTTGTAAAGTAAACGCATCATCACCTACATCACCTATTTGCCTGGAGCCTTGGAACACTAATGGTAACAGTTAACACAAAAGGGTTGGTATATTCAGCTGTATTCATATTTCTGGTTTTCTGTATATATCTTTATACAGCATGGGGAAGTGCTTCTCAATTGTTTTCTGTTACGCCTTCCTAGGAAGAAGAAAACATTTCATGCCCCCCCCTCCAACCCCCCTGCAACTATAACTAGAGTCATTTGTCTTTAAAATTGTTATACGTACACCTCAGCGAAACACTGTATCCTTATTAACATTAAAGAAAACAAAAAAGAAAGAAATATAGATCAACTTACTTGCAGCACTTTGTCATCCAGCATGACAGAGACCATGTCTAATGCTGCAGGCAGTATCAGCTCCTTTGCTATGGTGTAGGTTTTTTTGCACTGAGCTATTTGGTACACCACCTTATATGATGCTAACTGTGCTCGCTGGTTTACTGAAGTAGCATCACAGAGCAGGATGATTGTTGGCAATATTCAGCATGATTTTGCTGAAAAAACTCCAGCGGCTTATCAGTGTGACTGGGGTGTAATTTCCTTAAGTGATGCCTTAATTAATTTGGCTTCATGCTTTTCCACTGCCAACATTATTAGACACAGTAAATACACCGGTCTTTCCTTGTCTCCCACCGTAGTCACAATGAAGCCCAGCACGACATACTCTTCGTCATATTTCCTTGCCTTAGCTTTCGGGAGACTTTTATTTGTCTCATTATCTCCGTCTCTCTCTTCTGCCTTTCTTTTCATCACTGTTAAATATTTTTCCATGGTTTCTCTTGAGGGTTTGTTCACTGCACTTCATAACTCCTGCTCTGTGCTGTGTGTGCGCATGCCAGGTGCAAAAAATCGTGCACCATAGAGCTAATACTCTCTGCGAGCACTCAATGTGACAACGAGAGCTCCACTGCCACCTACTGTAGTGGATGTGTAATTACACTTTATTCTGGTACGGCAAAAAAACATGCGCCGCATGCCCCCCACCCCCCACCCCCGGCATCGCACCACTATTTGAGAAGCACTGATGGGATATATGTCTCAGTTCTAGTAAAATAATTCACTTTGATTTATTTTAACTGGCTTAATATATTACATGACTGTCTGAATAGTCTATATATTTCAACTATGATGACCAGCTACACTTTGAAAAATAATGCTGGAGAATATATGCTGGAGAAATAATGCCTTTGGTATGGAGCTGGAAAATAATTCCAAGTGGTGCACCTATTCTTCTCTTGCATGCAGCCAGCAGTGTGCTGTTGACTCATGTGACTGCACACCGGCACAGGGTAGCAGGGGAGGAGAGGGAGGGCCAAAGTGAGCATGAGCGGAGCGAAAGGAGCAGTGTTTGCAAACTCAATGTGATGTTAACGGGAGCTGTGTACTGAACGTAGAAGAGAGAAGCTGGAACTTAAGTATCAATCTCATCACACAATCATTGATCAATATTGTATCAATATTGATACTACTGATATTCTAGATCAAGCCGCTCACCACGATCTTTGATGTAAATTTACATACGTGTCACAGCGGAATACGAGAAACTGCAATTCAACCTCGGAGAAAAAACGATTGCTACTGCACCAAGTCTGTCACTTTGAGCTAATCTATGTGTTGTTTTATAGTTTGACATGTTTCACTGAGCTGTATGCTGTATTAGTAAAGTCATGACACCACGCAGTAAGTTACTGGACGGGGTGGTACATTTGCATATATTTATTCATCCAGACATTTGGCTCTGAGAGGGACTTTGGAGAGACAGACTCACTAAACTCACTAAATTCAGCACATGGGTAGTCAGGATAGTTGGAAGGGCTACTATGACAACCACCAGCTAATTTTCATATTAATCAAGTAGCTTATTAGGTTATTGCAAAATAACTATTTTGACATATGGCCCCGACCCTCACGAGGATTAAGGGGTAGAAAATGGATGGATGGTTCTAAAACTAATAATGCTTGGAGCACCAAATTTTGATATGTGACAGATTAGACTCCAGGACACTTGTCACTCATCAAACTTTGACTTTGACTTTGATCTTACAGAGTAGTAGGTTTTGAGATTATATTTTGAGATTAACATGTCATGTACCCCTGTGTAATTGGCTTTGCCAGGGGTAAACCACCTTTACACCAATTTGTTTATTATTTCATTTTTTTGTCCCTTTTCTTCTTGTTTTGTTCATCCATTCTGTTTATTAATTCGTTCATTTTGCAGATTAATTGGCTATTTTTTGTCCATTTATCAAATCATTTTATTTATTTTGGGGCATTTCCTACATTATATTTGTGGACTATTTCATTAATTCTGTTACATTTTTGTTCTTTTTCTTGTTTATATCCATTTAATTGACTATTTTGATCATTTGCTCAACTATTTTCTACATTATCTTGAATATCGTGTGAATGTTTTATTCATCTTCATTCAGATGACTTACGGTACATTCATCATTTTTGTGATTTTTTTTGGTTCGTTTTCCTGATAATTTGACTTGGGTTTTTCTTAATCTTGGAATCTTGCATTTTAATTTTATGACCATTTTAAGTATCATATTGTTTGTTCTTGCTCATTTTCTTGATATGATATTTTATGTTACTTCCATCACTGGACAAAGCTACAGGAGCCACTGGGGAAGGGCTAATGAGCCACATGGTTCCACAGGTTGCAGACTGCTGGACCATGCTGATTCCAAATATGTTGTGACCTTCAGGGAAAACTGTCAAGGTCACGGTAAATTTTTCAAAGGGAAGGGGATTTGCTTTTTCAGAGCCTCTTTGTTCTTCAGCTATAAAACATGCTCAGGTTAGAGCGGACTAAATAAACTCTTGTACTGATGCTCGTCATTTATAGTGAGTTATATTTAGTTAAATGTGTAGGAACAGGTTTGAACAGGTATATTTATATTTTATATGCAGTTTCTACAGTATTGTATCATCTAAGAGTGATATTGCCCAGCCCTGTGCAGATACTGGTGGGTGTGGGTAAAAAATGTGTTCTTTTCTGAAAGGAGTTGTGGATGGTGAGGCTGCTTTGGCAGGTGTGCACTTTTCTGAACAATGACCAGTCTCATTTAGACCAAGAGACATCGCAAACATGACCAAAGGAAACACGCATCTAACCTTAGCGTGTCACAGGAACTGGGGAATACCTTCAGTGTGGAAATTAATTATTTCTGCATTTCAGATTCAGGTGAGAAATAAATATAAATGAAAAAAAAAAACACCACAGAGGAGATATAGTGGAGCTTGTTCTGTCGCTGTGTGTGTATGTTCAGTCTGACTTTAAATGTGCGTTCACTGTACTGTACTGTACTAACAGGCAGAAGATTGCCATTTAAAGGTTCCCATAGAAACAAATGCTTTTTTAGATATAAACACACAGACTTGTCACATTGCTTTGAAGACAAACCATTTCCCCATCTCCCTTCATGTTTGATCCAGCAATCCACACCCCCTCACTTGTATCACATCATCCCTCGTTCCTGCTTTAATTTCTTCGTCCTTATCACTCTTTCCCCTCACCTCCACCACCTCTGCCCTCTGTTTGGTCATGATGGATGTCTGCCATGGGTGACGCACGGCATCCTGGAGGAAATATTCTGTCACGTATCATCATTATGTGCCCAAGGACGCCTGTGCTTAAGCAAAGGACCCTGGTGCTGTCACATCCCCTGATTATTCTGTAACAGATTGATTAACACTCGAGTGGAAGTAACCCTTTTCATCATAAAGGCAGGCCGCCACTATTCTCTGGGGCATCAATTTGTAAATATTTGCTTCTCCCTGCCTCCGTCATACATTAAACTTGTTGTACTATTGATTAACACACCCACTAAATCAGTGTCTTTAAGGTTTGCGTCTTTTACTCATGTGCCAAAGCTTGAGCGGGTGACTGTTAATAGGTTTTCCAGTATAAAATTTTAAGTGGCAATAACCAGACTGTGAAGAATTTGTGTAAACTCTGCATTATTTATTGTGAAATAAATACTACAGTGTGTATAAAATGCATTGTTTATTTAAGCTAAGGAGTAAATAGCAGATGCAAAATATCACTGAATATTTTAAATCTTTTGCCACATTTCAGCTGTGTTGGTACATGCCTGTATGTTCCTATGATTGTCTGCAGTCACACAAAATATCATATTAATACACCCAAATAAATAACATCAAAATGTCCCTCCAGTTTTGTTAACTTACAGCAAAAATGACCAAAATTATTGAGTGAATAAGTACAGAATAAGGGTAAAGCATCAGAATCCTCTTTGAGACACTGTGGGCGATTTGTCGTTGCTTGTTGTATGCATGTGCGCTGTTGCCTGGGTTAAAAAGGGGAGGAGAGAAAGAGATTTCTTGGATTTAATCTGCTTCTAACTTTCTCTGAACGGAACATTAAACTGCTCAGCAAAGTCTGAGCGCGAGTCACTATCTAATCTGCTGATTTGGCTCTTGGCGAGATTAAGGGTTATGGTTTAGAATGAAAAAGAGAGTGAGAGAATAGCTTGAGAGATGAGATGACGGAAACGGTGGGATAGAGACGAGGAGGCAAAGAGAGAGAGACAGAGAGGGTG